>JASDQU010307311.1:76834-100220 GCA_032191745.1 Picea mariana | reverse complement strand
AAAATCCACAGAAAAGTAGTAGTTTGGATTATTATCCTTGTAATAAAAAGGAAGTGCCAACAAGAGAATTAATCAGCCTGGTTGCAAAAGAGGAGGGTTATAAATCTCAACATGTGGTCATCTAGCTACAGAGTAACTTCTTGTCACATATCAAAGAGCCCAGTCACCAAATTCTTTTTCCTTATTCTGACACTTCCACTAAAAATTCAAAGTTCCTGCATCATGTATTGGTATTTGTTTCACCTACATGATTTTTCTATTAAATTAGATCACGAGTCCTCTTCCATAACACTAGAAAACACTAGCTACTTCTACAAAGTACAACCTACAAAAGTTTCAGTATACAGATCACTACCACTAGGTACTTTGTCAAATTCTCCTTGAGTACCAGAATATAATGTTTACCTCTATGCTCATCTAGTACTGGACAACATCTTTGCGTTTATCCGGCACTGATGGTTTCCTCTGTGCTCATCCGGTACTAGACAAAATATCTACTTCCATCCAATATTGTGGGAGGAGGTATTCATTCATTCGGTACTGGGTAAAACTCTGTGTCCATCTGGTACCAAGGGAGGAGGTCTACGTTAATCCGGTACTGGAAAAAACTTTATTCATCTGGTACTGATGATCGCCTCTGTGCTCATCCGGTACCAAAGGAGAAGGTTTGCGCTATTCCATTACTAAGAAAAAATCTACATTCATCTGATACTAAGGTGACCCGGTACTGGTAATAAGGTGTCAGTAGTCCTTGTCCTATCTTCAATTTTTTGTTGCTCAGTTTAAGTGTTTCAAGTAATAGGATGTATAGACTCAACATTTTTTCGTTTTATTAAGGAATTATACTAATTATGTATTAAACATGTGGTTACTCTCAAATTATGGCACACTCTCTACCACAAAATTCTGCATTTCCTCATCTACATATCCTCTTGAAGAAAGCATTCCTCTATACCCAAAATGATGAAAGTACGAGGTAATTGTCTCTTTAACAGGATCAATTTCATGCCTTTTGTTTATCTAGTAGAGAAACGTTATAATCCCATGATTCAATATCATGCCATACGACTAAATCAAGCTGCATCCTTATGCATGTCAAACTATGATTCCGATGATGTCAAACGATTTCATACTCATGAGTTTCGGTCATAACGACCACATCTCTTGCCATCATTATCCAACACTTCAGTGAATATGGTCTGAAGACAAATTTTATATGAGTCTATAATTTATTCATGAATTCAACCTGTCTTACCTTGTCATCATTACCCTAGATGTGACCGTTGTAAACCGAATCTTAATTTAGAAATGCTCCTATGGATGGATTTTTCATCCAGATAAGCGTTATTTACCATTTCTACTATCACATCACCTGCATTTACACTATGATCTTGTTCCTTCATATCTTCTGCATACTTATTCTATTCCATTACTCCATCATAGTCTACGTCGATCTGGTACTCCATCATGGTCTGCATTGATCTGGTACTCAACCCTTAATCCCCTGTTTCGTGCCTCATATTCCTTAAGAATTGTTTTAATCTAGCATGGGGTTCGACAAGCATGAGCCCGTGTTCCATTTATACAGGGAAACACTAGAATATTAAGCTTGCAGGGAAATATTTGAACAGGCTGGTTGGGTCCCATTCTTGGAGAAGTTTAAAGGCTATCACGAAGGAGTCTCTCTTACTTTTCCACATACATATGATGGAGAAAGTGTTCAGTTTGGAGATATGAAGTTAACGATTTCGGAGGCCACCATAGCAAAGGCTACAGGCCTCCCTTCATCAGGAGAAAAATACTTCAAGGGGGTGATCGTTGACAGGAAGCTTTGTCAAAAATTTGTCAGGCCAAAACAACAAGACCCTGATTGGACTAAGGGAATTCCTCGAAGATGCATCAAAGAAGAATATTGGACGATGCTCATTAGTTTGCAAATATTTCTCACCTGTGAGGGGAGGCATGCAACAAGATTCCTATACCATTTTAAACTTTTGTCACATTTTGAAGGAGGGCCACAAATTGATTTTCCTCACTTCCTATGGATGATTTTAAATAAAATGGTAAGAGGATTGAAATCAGCTTCCAAGAAACCTGAAACTAGCCCCCATCACCATGGCCTAGTGAATATTTTGGTTGTCCATGCCTTGAGGACACAAGGTAGTAGGTGGAAGAAACTACTCCAACAAAATTTTGCTCAGGAAGGAATGTCCAAATCTGTAGAGGAAGAAGAAACATAAAAACACAGTGAGGGGTCCAGAAGAAACGTAGAGAAAGACAAAGGGAAGAAATTAGGGGATGAAGAATCCACTGTTACACCCAGCTCATCCCAGACTATTAAGGAATTGGAGAAATATAAGTCTGTTTTGAAGGATCCTACTACATCCAGAAAGAAGAAAGCCTCCCAATCTCAGAAAATAAGCCCAAACTTTATTCCAAAAGCTAAAAGATAGAAAAGAAAGGACTGTGATATAGTTGAGCGATTAGATAGTGCTCCTGAAGCAACCATCGAGTTATCACCAGAGCCCGCTAGCAAATTGGAAAAGACCCATGAATTCAACATTCAAAGAAAGAAAAAGGGTCAAAAGAAGGGTGTGTCAATAGAACGAACCCTAGAAGAGCCCACTACATCTAAGAAGTACAAGCCTACCCAGTCTAAAGTACCTAGTCTAGCCTTGAGTCCTAAATATCAACTCCCACAAAGTGAGAAGCGAAGGGGAATAAGACAGTTCAACAAGAAGTTTCACATGATGTCCCCAAGGCAACTCTTGAGCTCTCTCAACAATCAATTAAGGAGTTAGAAAAGACCCCTGAAGTGGTTATTGTGTCTACTCAAGAATCGATTAGTGAGTTCAAAGAAACTCCTAAGATGACAAGTGGAAGTAAGGGGAATATCAAAACAAGGAAGGCCCAAAAGAAACAAATTTCAGAGCCTATAGCTCAATCCTCTAGAGTGGAAATAAGGAATGTTTAGCAAGGGAAGACTCCAGAACCCACACTTCGTTCCTCCAAGGTGAAAATCAAATCGACACAAGAAAAACAAGTTTCAAGGCTTATAACTACTATTAATATGAAGAAGAGGAAGTTGTTTGAGGAGACTTCCACCCCTATCAGAAAATCTAAGTAAGTCTCACTTCCTATACGAAGGACCACCAGAAGCATGGCCAAGCAGACAAAAGTTGCATGAGTACCTTCTCTTCAAGAAGAAACCATTGATATTTTGAATTCTCGAGAGAAATAAAGTGGCTATGGACATACGATTAGTGAGACCGAGGGGTTGGTGACAGAAACCTTGTGAGGTATAAGAAAGGATAAGGAAGCCCAAGAGGAGGTGATTGAACAAATAACCACATCTGATCCTGACAATTCTTTGAGCAAACAACAATTGATAGTGAAGATTGGGAAGATGAAATAAGAATTCGCAAAGTACCAAGTGTTGGATAGACACATTAAGGAAGAGAATGCACAATTAAAAGGATATAATTTAAGATTATAGGATGCACAAGAAGAGGTCTCTGCTAAAATCAACAAAGTCTTACGGTTGATCCAATACACCACGGTGATTAAGAAGGAACTTAGGATTAAGTCTTCTAGTCTTAACATCCTACAACCAGAGAAATGATGGGGAATGGTTCAATTTTGCAAAGTTTTGAGTATTAGTTTTGATGTTGTTGCATGAGGAAATGAAATGAATTTAGCATGGGGGAAATGTTGAGTCTCCATTTTGACACTTCTAGTATCCTATATTACCCTCTATCTGAGCCTATTTTACCTCTGTTATGTGTATATAATTGACTATTTCCTCCACAAATCCACTTGATAACCTTGTCCATATGAATAAAGAGGGAACTTATGATTAAGGCATGATTTTTTTAGTTTTCTTGATTAAATTTGATTAAATGATTGATTATGTATGTTCCTAATCAATTTGACTCTTAAGAAGCTTCATCCAGTACTTCACTAATGTCGTACTGTAACCATATCATGATCTAGTACTCTATTGGATATGGTACTCTGCTAGATCCGGTACCCTGTCTGATCCGATACCAATGCTCCACCAATTCTAGCACCGATGTTCCACCTATTCTGGTACTACATAGGGCTTCTTCCGATACTGCCTGCTCAATATGTATTCAGGTACCCGCACATCGTCACATATAGTACCAGCAAAACTCAGCATTGGATCCAGTAATAGCACAACTTACCATTGCATCTGGAACCAACACACTCAACGTTGTATCTGGTACCAGTCTTGTGCCTGCTATGGTACTTCCTTTGCACCTGATCCGATAGTCATGGTCCTGACTGTGTTCATCCGGTACTAAACCCCTGTCTACAGGATTTACATGTTGAACGAGTATGCTGATGGAGATTCCAAGAATTAAGTTGGATAGAAGTCTCTTGAAGTAGTTTTTGGGATCACGATAGACTTCATCACTCATTCACTTCGTGTCATGAGGATGAAGTCCATCCCTAGAGATTCAATATGAATTGCCAATTGTAACATTTTAAAACTAATTGATAATTATCTTTAGATCTTGGTATTAACGTCTCACCTTCTTTATAAGATATTTTGTACAAGCAATAGGATAATAAGTAATGGTGTAATGAAGTAAGTAGCAAGTAAAGAATGATGCATATTGTCATAATGTACGAAATGTTGAACTGTTGATTCAATCTACAAATCGAAGGAATACAAATGATCTACTGTGCAATTCATGAGCACAAGTAAAGAATTTTAGTCTATTATCTCTTTAAAGGTACCTTGTTGGTTCGGAAAGGGCCCACTACCCCAACCAAGGTAAACCTCCATGTAGATGTTTTGTGTGAGTGTGTGAGTGTTAACATTTAACAGTTTTTGTTTTGAATGATTTCAAATGAATTTTAATTTCATTACAGAGTCAGTTGATTTTGAATCAACATGAGTAATTATACATTGGGCAGAGTAGATAGCTCCCTTTCCATTTCTGCAGATTAACATTTCATTGATAAGAGTTTGGTGTGTGGGATTGTTAAGAAAGAAAATATTATTGTTTTGAGTTTGTAATTGTGGTGTTATTACTAGGTACATGAACCATAAGACTTGATCTGTTACCTTCATGTTCCACATAGTGAAGTCTCTCATTCATGTTGGTTGTTTCCTGTACTAAAGAAGGTTTGATTGAATTGAATAGAGTTATGATTGATCTTTGTCTAAGAGTGAATAAAGTGGATTGTTGATTATTGTTTTCAATTGCTATAGGGAACAAGATCTTAAGTTCATCTCTTCATTTCATGAGCATGTAATGAACAGACTTGTCATCTAAGCAAGAGGATTTTCAATTGAGTGTTTGTTTGAGAAGTTTTGTTACCAGTTTTATCTCATGAGTTTAAAGTTGTGTGAAGAATTAAGAAATTCTAGAAAAACAGTGTTATGTTATTAATTATTTCCTGCTTGATCTAAATACAAAAATCATAGGTAGGTTACATGTTCTCAGCACATATAGTGTAACAACTCTTTTCATTACGAATCTAGGATTGACATATAAATGAGTGTAATATACTAAACATATTTATACACCAGAAAGAGACAACATCTCTAACATACCTAATCACACCATCAACATGGTATCTTGGCATTGGTTTTGTGGGTCACTTTCTCAACACAGTGCACTAGGAATAATTTCATATGATATTTTTTATTCTAAATAATTCAAATCTAGCTACAAGTCTTTCAAAATAGCTTCCTCCTTTTTCACTCTGCTTGACAAGGTGACATCTTTGGTAATTCTTGGTAACATATACTTTATGAACCAATCATCCAATACAAAATAAAGGATTTGGGATCTAATAATATGATGTCATTTTATCCACTTAGGAATATAATCAAGGACATTGGTGGAGGTATTCTATCTAAGCAATGCTACAAGATCTTTCCCAATCTTGTACCAAATCAACAACTAAAAGTGTGAAAAAAATTTGGTTGCGAAAGATGATTTTTTTGGGGGGAAGTCCATGGCGACTCAATATACCACTTTGTTGCAACCAATCTCAAGGTTTCATAGAAAATACACAGATGAATAATCCCATCCATCAGTGACTTTGATGAATAGAACAAATGGAAATTCATAACATGATTTCACAAGTCTTGTTTAGGATGTCCCTCAAATTATGGAATGTTCAAGGGAAACTTGGTCTATATGGGAGACCATGTCATATTATGTTGCATAGGGTCATTTGTAAATGTTAAAAATCAAGCAAATATTTAATTTCTAGGAAAATAGATTGGGCAACAATGACACTCTATGGGTTAGGTAGGAGTACCAAGGAATCCCAATCCATGACATATTTCCATTTCTGTAATTTCCCCCTATGTCATTTCCACTACCATAGATGAAATATGAGGGATTTTGATATCTAGTATTTGTGCTAAAAGTTCAACCAAAAGGAAATCCCATGTTGGAAAAAAATATTATCCCAAAAGGGCTTCCTAAAGAAGGAATTACTTACTCCCAATAGATGGTATAGATATGTGAACGCTTCCACTCTCAAAGGGAAATTTGATATATGGGGAACTAATGCCTCCTACTAATATCCTACGACTAGTAAATAAAGTTTAAATACTCAAATTAATAAGTGGTGTTTGCACACATATATTTTCTCCACTCTAAGGAATACTAATGAAATTAATTATTCCACTAATTGGGATAACTAGGGGGATAACTCTAGTAGGGATAACCACTAGTAATTATTAAACTAGTAGGGATCAAGCCCAATCCCACATCAATAACACATACATTGTTTCCTATCTTAGTAGGCCACAAATGAACATCCAAAATGTTGATGACCCAAATTGGAGGGAGACTCAACATGTCTACAACCTAGTTGAGCTCCCTATCTTATATCTAATGAAAAATAAAACCATTATATGCCAGATGCCCATTTAATATGTCATTGATCATGGATCATGGATTGCGAATTTAAAAAAATTAACATATAGTGATCAGGGTCAAAAATAGTTTCCTTGCCAAAATGTAATGATGCCAATACAAAGTATGCATGAGACCATAGAATTCCTTATCATAAGTTCTAGAATTTTGATAAGTTCTACAATTGAGTTGGTCATTTGTCAAGGCCTTAAAATTATAGGTCATCGAGTGACCTTCTTATTTTATTATAGCCCGAATGACATATTATGAAGTATATGCCTCCATTTCAATTGATTTTTGCACATCTATAGAATAGGCTCAAAACAACGTGTTTCCTAAAATTTCTAAAATAATTCATCCATCGTATGTATCCATTTAAAATTAATCTTGTTGGATAACTAATTGAGGGAGTGGGCAATGTGATATCAGCGGATAAAATTCCATGCCTCAGAGAAAGCTCTTCAAGGAAGTAGCAGTGAAGAGGATTCACGAGCCAATGAGCGCACGTACTTTGGTAAGATTTGCATGGATAACAACCTAATGAATAAAAAAAACCAAATAGTAGATGTTAGTCTTGATAATACTTCTTGTAATTAACATGCAATTTATGTGTCTAAAATAGCTCCAATGCCAAGTACACATGTTGTAGGTTCTCCTCTCATGTTTTGTTGGAAATGTGAATTTCATCTAGATACGCAATAATGAAATGGATAAGACACAAAAAAAAATACCATTAATTAAAGTGAAGGTAAAAGGAGTGTTAGAAAGCTCAAATGTTATAATAAACATTCATACCACTTAAACTTATCTTTGAAGGTAGTTATATACGCATCCTTGGGTTCTATAAACACTTGATGATAGCTTCCCATTAAGTCCATCCAGGTGAAATATTTTTCATTCTTAAGTTGGTCTAGACAATCATCAATCCATGGTAATATATAGCAATTATTAACTGATCATATTGAAAGAAAAGTAATATGTGACAAGGAACCACTCATGTAATTCAATCTTATGGATAATTAATGTAGGGGCATTGTAAGGGGAAGAACTACATTGAATATGGATGAAATCAAGGAGGACCTCGTTTTAGAGTTCAAATTTGGCCACTTAAAGGGAAAATAACCAATGTACTAATGGGTTACATGCTTGGTAGAGGAGGCCTAAAATCATTATTTGGTTTAACTAGACAAACTACACAAAGAGAGAGATATTTGTTTAAGAAAACTTAAAAAAAAACTGTGAAAGGGTGGAGAAGGTGATCTCATAAGTTTTTTCATCTTTAAAAATTTGATAAGTATTATACTGGAAATCATATTCGGTACTACCCTTATGTTGATATGGAATCCAAAAAATTAAATAAGAGCAATCAGGGACTGTCATATCACAATGATTTGCATCATGAAAAGTGTTAATAGAAAAAGTGGTGGCACATTAGGGTTCTTGATTTTTAACCCAACTTAGGTGATAAGGGGATGGACAAGCTATGGTGGGGATATGAAGATACGTGACAAAGGAATGCAAAATGAGAGTCTTCTAATTACCATTATCAAGAATCATGGAGGTGATTTGATTCTTCATTAATTATGGATAAATATGTGTTCATGATTTGATCCGAAAATACTTAAATGTAAACATAACTCTTAAATACATATAAACATCTGAGTAGATTCTGAATATAAATGATCACTTGAATATTTGCAAAAACACATGTGAATATGCTTATTTGTCCATAAACTTCATTAATATTGATGAATAACTTGAAGAATAATGAGATAACCCAACAAAAAATAAAAGAACTCAAATTATATATGTAAATGACATATATTACTTTGTCTTCAAAGTCCCTTTAGATAGTATAATTATTCTTCATCATCTCAAAATACCAAATTACAATATAACATGGTCTTACAAAAGCCAATTTAATGGAATCTTTGTAATTCCACTACTCAAAACATGAAAATGAGTTCACCACTACAATCCTTGTGAAATTATGAAAAAAATGAGTATAAAGTCGACCAAATTCTGAACAGGCTCAATTACAACCTCTTTGGCACATAAAACAATGTACTAAGATCTCATTAATGACAATTGGGATTGATACCTTTACAAATGATATATGATCACAAAAAAACTTCAAATTCATGATCCTTGCGGACAAATGAATTCAACGAGTATAAACTTGAGTAGGTATTGACAATATAATTTATGGCATGTTTTTCCATGCAACACATAAACTTATTCAATCTCGGAATGCACTTCTATGTAGTCCATACTATACCATACCTCGGTATTTCTACATTTTTTGGATCCACGTGCATTGGAATGTGTGCAAATCTTGAGATCCACACCATTAAATAGGCCATGGGCTAAAATTACCATCCACAATTTAATGTAACTTAATATTAATTATGGAAGAATCTTCGTAACATGTGGTAACTATGATGTGGTAGTTATAACCCTAGAATATATCCCAGAGGTTCCCGGACCCTAGTTCAATCCACCATAAATAAACATTTGTTCTCTTTTTTTTATTGTTCTATAGCTATAACCATATTAATATGGTTATGGTTATAACCATATGTTAGTACACATTGGTTATATGGTTCATTATCCCCCTCCACGATTTTCTTGAGTGTGGAACTATGGGATAATACAATGACCAAGGTACTATGGGCTTATCCATCTAAGCAAAACTTTAAACAAATTTAAATATATTCCCCACCACATATGGTTAAAAACTAATGTAGTGGTGTGATGGTAACAAAGGTTTTGTTAAGACTTTGGGAGGCCACGGGTTCATCTCTTGTCGAATCCCACAATATTTTAATAAACCATAGCCATAATGGCCAATGAGAAGTTACCACATGAAAGTCTCTCATTTGTCCCCTCATACCACATGTCAACAATTGATTGGTCCATCTAGACTTGTACGATCTTCCCAGACACCTTCCAACTGATCATGCCACATCACCTTCCTACCATGTGTCACTATGTGAGAGTTCCATGTCACCCATACAATTGTACGGTATGTTCCATGTGCCACCCTTGCAATGGTGACACATGTCATACTTTTGACTTTTTTCCTAATTTGACTTCAACTTTGACCGCTCATATCTTTCGCATATGATGTCCATTTGACTTTTCGTTTGCACCATTGTAAATATAACGACGTGTTGTACGTAATGATGTTTTTGTCTCAAAATTTTGAGACAGTTAAATTTTGATCTTTTATGGATCCCTTCGAACCTCCGTGAGCATTTTGAATCCTTCTGGACCTCTGTGAGCATTCCTTAGATCATATTAGATCATACCTATGTGAGAATGTTTTCGTCTCACTTATCTAGTATCATCCATCAATATTTCTTGGATAACGAGCACCTAACTCATCACAACCATCATGAATACTAAAACAACAATGTTGACCAAGTTAACCATTCTCTTAAATTCATAAACTTTGACACTAATTGTTGCAGTATCCAACCATAATCCACTTATTAGTATTAAACTAAACAAAAAAAATGAATATAAAGATGCGAAAGAGAATGAACCATCAACATATATTCCCTTATTAACAAGAACAATATCAACCAAACGACCTTTTTTTATTTCAATCGTAGGATGTAAATATAGATCTTGGATACTGGCATTAGATATAATATTCCTTGTAATGACATTTTTCAAATTCATCTTCATTTGATGAGCTCTCATAATGAAATTAATCCCACCCTTGAAGATATGATACTTGTTCTACTCCCTATAGAAAATGGACTTCATGTCATACATGTATGGACTACCCAAAACCATCCTACAAATCTCAAGTGGAAGCATGTCTAACTCTACCTCATCAATGAAACTAGATGTGATCACAAACTATAAATTCCATTGCTTAGTTACATGTGCTTGAGAATTATCACAAATCCAACCCAAACGATATGGTCTCGCATGAGGCCTGGTTTCCAATCCCAACTTCTAAGCAACCTACTTTGAGATAAGATTCACTCATGATCCACTATAAAAAAGTGTATCAATCTTAGTGTGCTTTGAGATAACTTGTAAATGAAACACATCTTTTATTTTCCTTGTGCATCAAGAATTATTTTATAATTTACAGAATAAGTATGAGAGATGAAACTTGGAAAAGAATATTTACCTTTTATTGTGATGGCTATAACATTGGTTTTCTCCTCGAAATCTGATGCAAGATCCTAATCTATGGTCATGTTCTAATTTTTACCCTTTCTAGACTGAGCCCATTTTGGTTTCAATTATGGATGCAACTTCCAACAATGCTTCTTATCATGTCCTTTCTTCTCGTTATAAGAACATGTAATATTTTTCTTTGCATCCCTCTTCACTATAGTTTCCTTCTTATTCTTGTCTTTCTCCTTTGAGTTATTTTTGAATTCATGTGTCTCCCTTGACACTTATTCAACAACATGTTTTCCTTTGTTGGCTTCAAGATGAGAAGTGTGTACTAATACTTTGTCAATATTAGTAGGATTAAACATCAATATAGTATGACGAATATATGAATTCATACCACGTATATACTTTAGAAGAGTCTCAGAATATGTATTGGAATTCCCAAAGGTAATGGATTCCTCTTGAATTCATGTGTATAAGATTGAACATTTCCCCCTTTTCCTAGTGTCTCAGATGTTGCAAAGAAATCATTGATGTTTTCATATAAGCTAATGAATAAAACTGTTTTCTTAATGCAATAGTAAGTTCAATCCATGAATAAATGAGTTTACCATGTTGAATAATATCACCATGTATCTGAGTCTCCCACCATATCAAAATTATGATGCTCAGGAGAAGAGTATCCAATTGTATCTTTAAAGTATCTTGTATGATTTTTCGTACCTTGCAATACACTTCAATATGATTGACCCAATTATTCAACTTTTTTTCATTCAACTCTCCATCATAAGTAGGAAAATCAAACTTTATACCGAGCTTTAACAAAGGTAGATCATGAGAAAGAGAAGACTTCTTATCTGAATCTTTTTCCTCTTATGAGAAGAAAGTTTACTTTCATCAGAAGAAGAATATGATGACGACGACGATGATGATGATGATGGGGATGAAGGAGACCCTGGAGGTTATTCACCTTCACCTTCTCCTTTAGATTTTACCATCGTTTCAACTTGACCACCTTCATTTTTATGAGGAGTTGCTCTCTTTCTTTCTAGGTCTTCCCACAATTCCTAAACCATGGCTATCATCTAAAGGTAAAATTTTCGAAACTCCTTATCAGCCTCAAAAAGAACATCTTCAAGCTCCATTTATCATCTTCGAGTGAATCCCCTTGAACCAATTTTAGGATTATAACGAACAAGTTTTCCTTCACCTTGCTTATACTTGGAACTCGTAAGAATTGACTTGCAAATACACGTCAAACCTCACTCCGATACCAACTCAATCCAAAAATATTTAGATGTTAAAATAAATCTTAAATACACATAAACATTTGACCACATTCATAATATAAATGATGTCTTCACTATTTGCAAAAACACACGTGAATATGCTTATTTGTCCATAAAATTCAATAATATTGATGAATAACTTGAAGACTAATGAGATAAAAACGCATAAAATAAGAGAACCCAAATTACATATGTATATCAGATATATTAATTCATCTTCAGAGTCCCTTTAGATAGTATGATTGTTCTTCATCATCTTAAAATACCAAATTACAATACAACATGGGATTACAAAAATCTAGTTTAAAGGACTCTCTGTAATTTCATTACTCAAAACAAAACAAAAAATGATTTCACCATTGAAATCCTTGCGAAATTCTGAAAAATTTGAGTATAAAGTCGACCAAATTCCAACCAGACTCAATTACACTCTCTTCAACACTCAAAACAATGTTTTAAGAGATCATTAATGAAAATTTGGACTAAAACTTTTACAAATGACCTATGATCACAAAACAAAATTTAAATTCATGATCCTTGCAAAAAAACTAATCCAACGAGTAAACTGGCCTAGGTGTGGACAATCTACTTTATGACACACTTTTCCATGCAAAACATAAACTTATGCTTCCTAGCATACATTTCTTTGTAGTGCACATTTTACTATACCTCAGGATATGTGCATACCTTGGGATCCATGCACATTGGAATGTGTGCAAGTATTGGGATTTGCGCCCTTAAATAGCCAGGGGATAAAACTTCCCATCCACAATCTAATGCAACTTAATACTAATTATGGTTGCATCTCTGTAACATGTGGTAATTATGGCGTAGTGGTTAGAACCCCATAATATCGCCCGGAGGTTCCGGGTTCGATCCACCATAAATAGACATTTGTTGGTCTTTTTGTTGTTGTTGTATAGTTATAACCATTTTAATATGGTTATGGTTATAACCATATGTTAGTACACGTTGGTTATATATTTCATTATCCCCCTTTGCAATTTGTTGGAGTGTGGACATATGGGATAATACAATTAACAGGGGTTGGGGGCTTAAACCTTGACCGCTTTTCTCTCCAAACAAAACTTTAAGCAAATTTAAATATATTTCCCACCACATATGGTTAAGAACTAATGTAGTGGTGTGACGGTAATGAAGGCTTTGTTAAGACTTTGGGAGGTCACAGGTTCGACCCTTGTTAACTTCCATAATATTTTAATAAACCATCACCATAATGGCCAATGGGAGGATTCCATGTGGTAACCTCACATTGGTCCCCTTGTGCCACAAGTCAATAATTGATTGGTCCACATGGACTTGTATGATCTTCACAGTCATCTACCGATCGGTCATGCCATGTCAGTTGCCTTCCATCTGTCACTATGTGAGTGCCACATCACACGCATGATCATACAGTATGTGTCATGTGTCACCCTTGCAGTGGTGACACATGTCACCTTGTTGAATTTTTTCCTTATTTGACTTGAGATTTGACCATTCATATTGTAACATCCCACTCTGGTGCACTAAGAAAAATTATTCTTTGAGGACACTTGCTCACAAGTGATCTGGACTTTTATGATGTTAAAACATTTATCCTTGATTATGATGTGTTATGATAGATGAGATGATGTTTAACTGCTTGACGTAGACAGGTGCTTTTGAATCAATTTTATTGAGTGTGCAAGGTTTTTTGGGACCTTGAGGATGCAAAGGCATCGGTGGAACCCCCTTGGACTCCGGATTGAGTCAGGGAGTGTGCTATTGGGTTGATTTATTTACTGTGATAGTTCATTGATTTGATGATATGATGTTGACATCTTCTGACATGATTTTTGGATGATGCAGGCTGACGATAGCTTACCGACTAGACTCACATATGGAGTAAAGGGGCCACACACGATTTCCAGAGAGGTTGAGGGAGAGGTGTGGACAGCAGCCCTGCCACAACCTACTAGCACTCCCGTCATGGCTCGAACTGTATGTTAACGATTACCTAGTTCGAGAGGATCCACGAGGCCGTGAGGGCAGACTGTGACAGTCGCTCACGATGATTCTAAGGGGCGTGTAATAAGGTGGGGGCCTTATTCCTTAGAGCCCTTAGTCTCCCATAAGTTCACCTAGCGGAGTGTTGACTCCAGGGGTTATAGATGTCTACCAATCAGTCAAGTTGGCGAGTGGCACACTTGGAGCACGTGGTGCATCCTGAAGGGAACATCACACAAAAGAAACACAAGAAGAAAGTGGCACCCTTGGAGCACGTGGTGCATCCTGAAGGGCACGTCGCGCAAAGGAAACGAACGAGGCAAGTGGCACCCTTGGAGCATGTGGTGCATCCTGAAGGGAACGTCACAATGATGATTGATGAAGGAAACAAACCTAAATATCCCTAATACAATAACGCCTTAAGAAATCCTTAAACAACTTCCCTATCCCAGTGTCGCCCAGTTCAGAATCTAAGTCCTAAGTCTAAAACTTTTCTAGGGTAAAAATTTAGCCTAACCTTAAGAAAAAGACGCTAGAATAAAAATAACAATTTAAACAAAAACCCACTTAAGTAATAGTTGGGTCTTTATAAAATTCTTGGAGTAATGACGGGTAAGAATTAAATTAAAACTAATGGTTTTAAAATTTTACAAAGAAGAAATTATTTCTTAACTTGTGGAGGTACAAAGATATTAAATTAATAATAAAGGGGAAAGATTTAATAACGCAACTGCCATTCCAGGCTTTAATAAAAAGGGGAAAGAAGGGAATAATAAGAATTAGGAAACTAAGTAATGGAGAAAACTTAATAAAGGAAAGATGGGAACTTATGGTAAAAAGCATGGTCAACATAGTAAGGAATCTGAAATTAAGAACCTGCTAATCTGAGCTAATTTAGTAACATCCTTTTTAGGAATGTATTTAAAACATGTAAGGGGATCTAGGAACACCTAGGAGTAAATTTAGGAGTGATTCTAGGTGGGTGGGGGAAACGAGTAATTTAATAAATTAAAGAAAATAATTACTTGAGGAAAGAGGGTGATGGACGACACTTGTGCGAAGGAGAATAATTAGAATTATTTTTATTAAAACTTAATTAAAATGTGATTGAGGAAAGTAGGTGTGTATCAAAACTCTATAAAATAAAGGGGAGATGAGGAAGAAGGGATCAGTTGTTAGCATAATGTTACGCTGCCGGTTTGTGACTTGATTGATTGCTTGTGAGGAGTTGGGATTTTTCTAGCTTGTATTGGAGTGGTAGCTCGGCCTTTCGAGGTGAGCTGGGAAGTTAGACTTACCTTTTGGATTTTGTGTGGCCCCTTTGTGGCTCGGGGGGATAAGGGGGAAGCAGAGTACCCTTAGCGATTGGCTGGGAGGTACCAGTGTAGTCTCTACAGTCGGCGAGCGGGAGCGGCGTGGAGCAGGAGCGACACGGAGCGTGGGGTCATCATTCGAGGCAGGCAAAGAGGCAAAGGTATGGTCATTTATTGGGTAGAATAGAAAGCACTAGGACTGATGTAGATCTATTTGCTTATGGGAAAAGTGTAATGGCATTACAATTTTATATAATAGTTTGTTGCATCTGTCGTTTTCCTTGACGATTCGCATAGAATAAATTTTTACAATGCTTGTGGAACCACCTGATTTTATCCAACGATTGTTGAGTGATAAATTTTGTAATTAACTATGAAATTTACCCTTGCCGGCAAACTGTTTCCGTCTGATTCATCCACTGATAATGGTCATTAATCTCTGCGTTTTTGTTAAAATATTTCTCTGCGTTCTATTTTATTTTTCTGCAAATCCTTGAGTTATAACTCGCTGGATGTTACCCCGGGGATTCTCGCCCTTAAACTCTGCAATTTATTCTGCGTTTTGTTGTTCCACTCAGCATGGCGATTGCCCAAAACTTCTCTGCGATTTGGTATTTCTTGATCTCTGCATTTGTTTTAATTATTTTGTGGATTGAATTAGTTTAGGGTCTATAAAATGCCTTTTTTTATTTCTTTTAAGCACGTCGGGGATGTGTTCCTTGGGTTGGTGGCAGAAACCTCAGCAATTGGATTCAATAATCTGGATTCGATTAGGGACTGTGTAGAGTCGACTTATTGTTTTTATCTGGAGTATTTTACCTTCTTGGGCCAGAACTCCAGGAGCATTAGCATGAGGGGGTTTCCTTCAACTTCGGGTTGGGTGTTGGGTTAGCAAAATAGTGGTTTCCCTACATTTCCAGACGATTTCTCTGCCCTCTATCCTTGCGATTCTAGGCATGACCCCTGCGACTTATTGATAAACCATGGCACCTGATGGATACCATCTCTGCAATTTTATCAGTGAACCCATTACTTGGATTGGTCCTTGAAAGTGTTTTTGTTTTTGTATGAATGCCCGCGGTCCTGGGAGGGGCAACTTGATTCCCATACGGGCGTTTAAATGTACTGTGGTCGTTTCTATTCTACAGGCATCCCCTTTTTGTATGTGGACATTTTTACTTTTGTGGGCGTTTTTAAATCTACTGTGGGCATTTCTTTTTACCTCTGTGGGTGTTTGTATCTAGGCTCACTGCTCGTATTTCCACCTCCGGTATCCACGAATTCACTTACCCCTTCTCTAAACATCATTTATTACTGATTAATGAGTTTTATCACACGTATGCTGGTAGATTTCCTTCCTGCGTTTTCTTGGTAATTCTGAGCATTCCTTCTCTCGTACTCTCTGCAAATGTGGTTTCAGTCTTTTTCTTTTTCCATTGATTTCTCCATTCTCTGATGGACTACTTAGTCAGTGCCACTGCTTTAGCAACCACTTAGCATGGCCTTTACTATTCTGTCAGTGTTAGTGTGTTAGACATCGACGCCATTTTTGCCAGTTGTCAGTTTCCTTGATTCATGCCTTTTTGTATGGTTGGTACTGTGGAATGGATTTATGAGGTTACGATCATGAAATAAACTGAAAGGAAGTGAAATTTATGGTATGATATCAGTGGAATTATTTATGATATAATATTCTTGGTAACGCTAATGTCAGTGGTAATATTTACGATATAATATCAGTGGTAGCGCTAATGATTGACCCCTGTCTTACGTAGGTTATAGTCCTAATTTGCAATTTTTTTTTGGTTGATCTTGTTTCATTTTTAAGCTCAGCACTCGGCTGTCATTTCATATCATAGAAACCACTTAGTATCTACCTTAAAATTCCACCCTTTTATTAGTTAACGGCAGCTGGTAAGGAGAGCTGTTGGAACATCAATTATCCAACTATATTCTAAGTTGGTAGTTTTAAATATTACATCCTTGTTCTAATGATTAGCACAGATGTGTTAGCACTGGATAGAGGATAGATAAAACAATAGCATAGGATTTATTTACATATATTTTTCTCTTATTTTTAAGACTGATAGGCAGTGCCCAAAAAATAATAAGGCTAGCTGGTTATGTTGTTTTTATTGGAATAGTCTACTTTTACTACAGTTGTTTTCTAACATACATAAGTCATTACATATTTCATTACAGCTTTCTAGTTTATGTTATTGTTTCAGAATAGTTCTTCTTCCCTTTCATGAAATATTGACATTGATTTATTCTACTGAAAGTAAGTGGTTTTATTACAGCTGCCCTATTTTTATTTGTTTTAATGGTAATAATGGTTAGTAATTTTGGTACTGTAAGGCAATAATTGTGGAAGTTATTTTGAAGTAATTATGCAATAATTGTTAAATTAGGATAGTGAAAGTAATATTGTGTTAATGGTAATAATTGTTAAATAATCATGGTTTTATAAGGTAGAAATGTTAAAGTAATTGTTGAAATAATATAATGGAAGGTAATGATTATGTAAGGATTATGTAATGATTATGGTAATGATTATGTCATGATTATGGTAATGATTATGTATTGATTAATTGTAATGATTAGGTAATGAATCGTTAATATTAATCCTAATGGTTATGGAATGGTTAAGGTTAATATTATTTATGGTAAGGTTAATGTAGTTGATAGAAATAAATTATCAGATGTAATGTGATGGTCATGGTATTAGTCCTTGCAATGTAAAGTGAAAAATGGTTGATATTTTATGGCAGGGATGATGAAACTAATTATCACCAATAGCAGATAAATATAAGGTCCTAAACTAAGCACTTGAAGTCATTAAGATTTGGTAATCGGGGGATTGCAATTACTTAAAATTACATTATTTAAAGTTGGATAACTTGTCGATTAATGAATTTTAAATGAAGTAGTTGGTCTGTGATTATGTCATTAAGTATTAATCTTGGATGGTCAATGTCGGAGTCCTTCTTACTTGCACCTTCCTAGAGGACGTGTTGTTCATATAATTTGTGTTTTACGAGGTCGTAATAATTTTATTGCTTGGTCAGTTTGTCGAGCGGGATGTAGACACCTCCATGTAGCCTTAGTATGTAAGACTAGGTGTGTGATTATTCTGTGTAAAGAATCCAGTGCCGTATCAAGAGTCTCGGGCCCTTTAAAGGCAGGGTTTCCACTCTTGTGAAACACTTGACGGAGATTACTAGTTTCTGCCTGAGCAGTCATCCAGGAGCCTATCTGACCTTCTCTCTCTCCGGAGCAGAGAACTAAGATTAAACGCCCTGTGTTCCTGTGAAGAAATAGTAAAATATACTACCATGGATTCTCCCTTCTATGTTCGTACGATACCTAACCCACTATGTCGTTTAATGTTTGTAGTTACTTGCTATGCGCCTTTTGTCTTTGGTCGTTTAATGTTTGCAGCTACTTGTTGTGCACCTTTGTCTTCTTGTTGTGAACATCGTGGTTGCGTCTTGTTAGTTGTCGGGTGGCGACGTAGAGTCACGTGTGTCTGTTCCCTTTTCACACGCGCGGACACACCTTAAACAAAAAAAAAAAATTGCACCTATTAAAGAGTTGTTGTCGTAACGAGGAGGTCATTCCATATGGTATCAGAGCGGGTTCAACCCGCAACTTGGGATTCTCTACGGCTTTCGTTGACATGAGTTGATTTTATTATACTATTGTTGATCGAGTTAATTGTGTGCGTGCAGGTAATCATGGTTAGAGGACGTTGCGGAGGCAGACGACGGAGTGCTAGGGGAGGAGGCGCGACACCTCTAGTAGCATCCACGCCTGAGGGGTCTAACCCCCAGGGAGGCGAGCAGGTTCTCGGACATGAGCAGATAGCGATTGGTGATGTTTTTGGGATGATGAGATCTTTTCAATGCATGTCCAAGGCACTAATCAGCCGATTGGACAGAGATGAGGCCAGGGCACCGGCACCCGCTGAGGTTCCGCCGTGCGCACCATCCGTTACAGGTAGCATTCACCGTGAACTTGAGAAGGTTAAATTTCTTGAGTTCTTTGGTGCCCCGGATGGCGCCGCCGCCGAGGCATGGTTGGAGAACATGGCAATGTGCTTCGCACTTTTCGATTATACCTCCAACATGAAGGTCCGCCTAGCGATCTTCCAACTGAAGGGGAGCGCTCTACTATGGTGGAAGACAATCCTGCCGCAACTGAACATGGTCGTTGAAGACGTGTCATGGGAACTGTTCAAGGAACGGTTTCGAGAGAGGTACCTTTCAGAGGAATTCATTGAGCGTCGGCTCAATGAGCTCAACACATTACGACAGGGAGGTCATACCATGCCCGAGTACGAGACACGTTTCATGGAGCTGCTCTGGTATGCTCCACACCTTAACACAGAGAAACTCAAGGTCAACTGGTTCATGTTTGGCCTTAACGGCAACCTGCGTGCAAAGGTTAGGATCTTGACGCCTCAAAACTTGCATGACGCTGTCCAAAAGGCCCTCATAGCAGAGGAGGAGCTTATTAGTGGGGGTCAGACCAGGACTCCAACGAGACCCGTAAGGCAGGGTTCATCTGGTACATCGCAGCATCAAACACTAGCGAGGCATACGCTGAGATATCATGGCTTCCAGAGAGGATCCACTTTCACTACACCTTGACGATCGCCGCTTCATCAGTGGACACCTTATCGGGGACCACAGCACCAACAACAGCGTCGCCCACAGCAGCAGTAGTTTAGGCCTTTTCAGCAAGACAGACCAGGGTTCCAGGCCAGTGGGCCGTCATCTTCTACTTCGGGTACTAGGACTGTTGGGCTGAAGAAGGGGTGTTGGACGTGTGGGGAGCCACACTACCAACGCGACTGTCCTGTGGAGAGGACCAGGGAATCCAGATCAGCCAAACCCACTATAGTGGGAGATATGGGCAAGGCCCATCAGATTCACGCAGCAGTGAATAACAGCCAAGCAGAGCACCATTCGACTGTGCTCGAGACGACTGGTACTATTGCTGACCAGACCCTTAGTATTTTGATAGACCCAAGTGCTACTGAGAGTTTCGTTTCTGGTGTAGCACTAAAAAGGATTAAGGTAAAGGCATTCGAACAGGAGGAGTTTAGCTTCATAGAGATGGCTTCAGGGGCCAAACAGAAGGTTGGAGGAAAGGTTACGGGCTGTGCCCTTAACCTGGGAGAGTTTGTCACAAGGGTCAACTTGTACGTCACGATCTTAGGATCTTATAACGTCATGATTGGTATGGATTGGTTGGAATCGCATGAGGCGATACTCAACTGTAAGACGAAACGGTTGAGCTTGGTCGATGACGAAGGATAGAGACGTGTGATAGTAGGACGAAACCAGGGAGTTTCCCTGAGGTTCATCTCTTCCTTACAGTTACGGAAGAGTATGCGCAAGGGGTGCAAGCTTTATGCGATCCTTGCGTTAAATGAAAAGGGAGTAGAGGAGAGTCTAGAACACCTTTCGGTGGTGAGAGATTTTGCGGACGTATTTCCAGAGGAGTTACTTGGGATTCCGCCAAAAAGGGAACTGGAGTTTACCATAGACCTGAAACCAGGGACCGAACCGATAGCAAGAACTCCTTATCGGATGTCGACCCCGGAGTTGCAAGAGTTGAAAATGAAACTGAAGGAGTTCTTGGACCTGGGACTGATACGTCCTAGTGTGTCACTGTGGGGTGCACCTGTTATTTTCATACGAAAGAAGGATGGATCGTGGAGGCTTTGCATTGACTATCGTCAACTGAACAAGGCTACGATCAAGAATCAATATCCCTTACCAAGAATTGATGATCTGTTCGATCAAATGAAGGGTGCGACGGTGTTTTCCAAGATCGATCTGCGATTAGGGTATCACCAGTTACGGATCAAGGAGGATGACATCCCTAAGACTGCCTTTAAGACGAGATTTGGACATTACGAGTTTACTGTTTTATCGTTTGGACTGACAAACGCCCCAGGGGTATTCATGAGTTTGATGAACGGGGTGTTCCGTGAGTACTTGGACACGTTCGTCCAAGTATTCATTGACGATATTTTGATCTACTCTCAGATGATGGAGGAGAATGACGAGCACTTGCGCTTGGTACTACAGTGTCTGTGAGAGCAAAAATTGTATGGGAAGTTGTCCAAATGCTCTTTTTATCAATCGAGGATTCACTACTTAGGGCATGTCATCTCCGGCAAAGGCATCGTCATGGATCCATCAAAGGTTGAGGCTATTATGGAATGGCTTGCGCCGACGAATGTCACAGAAGTGCGTAGTTTTATGGGCTTAGCAGGATACTATCGACGGTTTGTCGAGGGATTTTTGAAGATAGCAAATCCGATCACAGAATTGCAGAAGAAAAACAAGAAGTTCGTCTGGACGGAGAAATGCGCGGAAGAATTTCGGAGGCTTAAGGAGTTGTTGACAACAGCGCCGATACTAAAAGTCCCTAACATGGACACAAAATTCTTGGTATGCACAGACGCATCTAAAGAAGGTTTAGGCGGAGTCTTGATGCAAGACAGACGAGCGATTGTTTACATTTCAAGGAAATTGAGAAGGCATGAGGAGAACTACGTGACGCACGATTTGGAGTTATTATCCATCGTATTGCATTGAAGGTTTGGAGACAGAACCTTGTTGGACGAAAATTTGAACTAAGGACTGATCATTGTGGACTACAACACATATTTGCGCAAAGCGACCTGAACGCGCAACAACGGCGTTGGTCGAAATTGCTTAGCTAGTACGACTTTGAGATTACTTACATAAAGGGAACAGTGAACCGAGTGGTGGATGCTTTGAGTCAGAGACCACGCATCTTTTCGATGTTTCCTCTTCAGACGAATCTACGTGAGAAGATTCTCACTTTATAGTGTGACAATGACTGGTACAAAGAAGTCGAGGATTTTATCAGACAAAACACGATGATAGTACCACGATATGAGGGATATTCATTTGATAGAAATGGTTTATTGAGGTTTAGAAGTCGGATTTACGTATCGCCAAACGATGAGTTGAGGATATTGATCCTGAGCGAGGCTCATAGAGCAGTTTACATGGCTTACCTAGGAGTCATGAAGATGAGGGAAGACCTTAAACCCTTATTCTTCTGGAAGGGAATGAAGGCTGACATAGTCAACTTTGTGGCTAGATGTCTAGAGTGTTAGTAGGTAAAGGATGAACATAGACACCCGGTAGGATTACTTTAACCACATGCCATTCTAGAATCGAAATGGGAAGTTATTTCGATGTATTTTATTGTTGGATTGCCACGGATGGCAAGGAGACACGACTCGATTTTTGTAGTAATAGACACTCTGAAGAAGAGTGCTCACTTTATTCCTGTGCGTATGACGTATCAGGCACCTAACATAGCGAGATTTTTCATCAGTGAGATTGTGAGGCTACATGGCATGCCTAAGAAGATTATATCCGATCGAGGATCGATGTTTACTAGATGATTTTGGACGATTTTCCAAGAGGCCTTGGGAACCCAACTTAACTTTAGTACTGCGTATCACCCAGAGACGGAAGGAAAAACAAAACGAACGAACCAAACCTTGGAAGACATGGTGCGCATGTGTGTGATGGACCAACAAAATCATTGGGAGGAATTCTTGCCTCTAGTAGAGTTCGCTTACAACAACAGTTACTAGAGCACCATTAAGATGGCACCTTTTGAGTTTCTTTATGGGCGACCATGTCGGACGCCCTTGAGTTGGGATCGGCTTGAGGATAGGGTCCTG
>JASDQU010307311.1:61671-75684 GCA_032191745.1 Picea mariana | reverse complement strand
GTGCAGAGGCCATTTCTTTCTAAGGATTAGAGTTCAGAAGGGATAGAGCCAAGTCTGCAACGAGTTAGCACAAGGAGTGCACTGGCCAATAATTCTAAGGGTTAAAGCTCAGGAGGGATGTGCAAGTGTATCCCAGAGATCACTTCATATAAGAGACAAAGATTAGAAGAGATAGTGAATCGTAGAGTTCCCAGATGGAGCTCAAAGAATTGCAAAAAATCCTTTGGCAAGGATGAGACAGTCTAGATTACTTGTTTGGTCCCCGAATTACTTGTGTGCCCAGATATGTCAGTCGTATATCTGGTGGTCGGGACAATTGGGTTTTGTCAGGAGGTGCAAAGACCCAAATTCCCAGGAACCATTGATCTGGGAGCCTGGATCTAATGGAATCCATATATCCAAGAGAGCAGGAATCCTTGCCAACCATTCGATATTGAGAAAGATGGATCTAACCATTGAAGTTGGCAATGTGTAAGGATAGGGTAAGACTGACAACTTTTGGTGAAATCACTTTATGACCGAATCTTACCGGTAAATACTTCAGGTATATTGAAGTGTTATGTTTAGGGTGAATCTCCGGGAGCTCCGGAGTCCCGGAGTACTGAATAGAACCTTTTGGCTAAACATTGGGTCCTAGCCTGTGGTCGCATGCCCATTCTGTACGAGAAAAAGGCATGTGCAAATGAAAAATTTAGGGGTCTGTGGTGATCTCGAGAGAGCCATTCCGGCTCTTGCATGTGAACGACCCTAGACTGAGAGGTGGCGTGTTTTCATCAGAGTGGTACAGGAGTATATTTTTGTCTACAGAGATTAGGCAAAGGGAGGAGAAACATAGTACTAATGCTCTGTAAGAATTGTTTGCATGTGTGAGAAGACAATAAACAACCAGGAGGGTTGTAGGAGGAAGCCAATGGTTCTCTTGGTTGTAGAGAAACAAAAGAAAAAAACTAGGTGGGATAAAAGAAAGAACCAGTTGCATTCTTGGAGCAGATAAGAGCATGTGGAGCTCTTAAAGGTGGCAAAAGGAACTTTGAGAGGAAGGAGAACCGTGAAGTTCTCAACAAGAAGTGAGCACTAAAGTGCAACATCCAAGTGAGCAAGAAGTGCTCAAGAGAAGGAGCGAGCACAAGGTGTGTTCCTACATGTAGTTTTGGTGTAAAATCTTAGGGTTCTAGTGGAGTGAACCAAGAGGCTAAGTGAGGAGAGGCTTGGCAGAGGATGACTGCAATTCATAGAGTTTCCAGAGGGTAAGGGAGAAAAAAATGGATACCGTAGACCACATACAAGAGGTCTTTACGAAGGCCATAAAACAACTTGGGGAAAAAATGAGCACCATGGAAAAAGTTAAGAAGAAGATGAACAAAGAGGATATAGATAAAGATCTCAAGAAGATGAGAGAGGATCTCGTCAGATTGGAGATATAGGGACAAAGAAGGAGGAAAATAATTTGAAGGAAAGGATGGAGCATGAAGTTGTTAGTTTATTGGCCAACCATGGATAAAGTATGCTTCTATTTGAAGAACAAGAAGAAAGAGGAATACCTCAAAGTTCTAAAGCAAAGAATGAGTCCTTCGGAGTAAGAGGAGAGAGAGTGACTCAAAGATCATGAGTCCAAGGGATGGCCATAAAAAAAGGAGATGGAAAGAATATGCGAACCTAAGGATGGAGAAATCCTTGATGGAGTTGATGATTATGAGAGATCCATTGAATATCTCATAAAATGTTAGGAGGGAAGAAAGGAGATGTTAGATTTCTAGGAGGGCAAAGAGAAGATGAGACTTTTTGATAGTCTCAACAACTCAGTGAGGGGTTCCATTCAACATGTGTAGGTGCCGATAGGGGAGGAAATTGATCAAAAAGGAGTGGTGACCGAGAAGGGAGGAAGAGGCAGGAGAAGATTCTCATGAGTATGAAGACTCGTGTGGGGTTGCAGACTACATGAATGAATACGATGAGAAGTCGAGAACTTCAAATCTGAAAGAGAAGGATCATAGCTACATTGTTATCATAGTTTGGATAAACATATCCCTTCCAACAAGCCCAACAAAGGAAAATGGAGGTGTTGCACATGACGAGGTAATGAAGGAGGCATCCAAGGAAGATGCCAAAGGGCCAAATGTTTTTAAAGCTAAAAGGTTGTGTGTGATGGAAGGTGTAACAAAAGGAAAACCATTGAAGACTATGAAAGAGATGGAAGGAGATGAATAGAGGATGAAGTTCGTTAGAGAGAAAGAGGAGGAAAAAGGAGAGACATGTTCCCAAATTTTAAAGGTAAGAGAATACAAAAACCATGTTCTGATGGTAGGGGAGAGATAAGTATCTCTTGGAAAGGGCCCATGAGGAAATGCCAATGAAGATGTTTCTTGTAAGGAGGGTCACAGATAGCCCATAGAGCCTATCATTTTAGAAGGAAATAGGACGAGAGAAGAATAGAGTTCAGAGGAAATTATCATGGATGGAAGCAAGGGAGAAGAACAAAGGATAACTCTAGAATTGGCATTTGCAACAGAAGAAAAAGAAAACAACATGGATTTTGTTGATCAATGCAAGGAGCTTGAATATCTGGAGGAGATAATAGTAAACCATGGGAGGCTCATCCAACAATTCAAGTTGGAATTTGGTGAAGAAGAGGAGGTGCAATGGTAGCAGAGCATACTACAAGCGAAGGGCCAACCAAAGGACAATTTGGACAAAGAAATTGAAGAGATAAGGAGGTCGATGTTAAAATCATCCAAGGGGACTGTCCACAAACTTGAGTTGACATAGAAAGAATGCATTGGAAAACCAAATAGGGAATGATAGAATAATATGTGGAATCCAAGAGAGTTACTAGAAGTAGTAGAAAGGAAACATCAACAATAGTGGAGAGTTTGGGATACTAGAAGATTTCAATAGTAGCAGTAGGAGATCCATGAGTAGGGGCTCATGATTTTGTTAGAAGAGGATTTTGATGCAACAACATTTCTCCCACTCATCCAATCAAGTCAACATCAAATGCAACTGTCATCACCCCATAAATTATGGGAATCAACTGGTGACTGGGATATTATCTGTCTCTAGTGTTTTTGTTGACAAATGATTTTTCATTCTGCAAATAATTTGAAAAAAGAAAAAGAAAAAAAGAAAAAGAAAAAAGAAAAAAGAAAAAGGAAAAAGAAAAAGAAAAAAGAAAAAGAAAAGAAAGAAAAGAGGGCATGAAAGAATTAAAAAAAGCCCCATGCAATAATAGTAACTTGGCCATACCTTTCAAGCATGGCCAAGTTCTTTTTAAATTTAATGTTGATAGGGTAGTGAATAAATCTGACCAAACTGTCTAATTCTGGTCAGATATCCCTTAGGTTAGATTCGTGAATAAATCTGATCAGACTGTCTAATCCTGGTCAGATAGCCCTAAGGTAGAGTAATTTCTTAACCCAACAGTTTAATCTGGGTTAATTGTCCTAAAAATATAGGTTAGCATGTAGGTTAATTGCTTCATTTCCTTCACCCTAATACAACCAGATTGATGAAAAATATTACACCATATTCCTAATGCTTAAAATATAGTTGATCAAGGCCCCATGGTGGTGTCTCTTTGAAAAGTTGAAGGAAAAACCCATAAAATGCTTTTATCCTAAGTTTGTCCCCCAGCACATGTGTTCTTCGCTCCTGATTTATGTTTCCTGCACGTATCAACGGTCCCGATCACGGAGCTCAGATCTACGGTTCACAGAGTATTCCAGACCCCCGCGACTATTCTACTTTTAACCAAGGGGGGGGGGGTCTCGAATCGGTAATAACATTGGCGCACATCTAGACGGCCCAGGGAAGAGCGCTTAAATCAACGATCCACAATGGATTCCGGACCCCCTCGTCTGTTCTTCCTTTAATGGAGGAGGGGTGGGGTCCGGAATGACTATTAAATCAACGGTCTAAAAAGGTTTTCAGACCGCCCCTGATGTTGTTCTTTTAACCAGGGGGGGAGGGGTCTGGAATTGTTATTCTCCTATTGCGGGCCCCTGGTCATACGTGGAGTTAGCCTATTGATCCTGAAGTCCAATCCCCTTCTACTATCTGACAGCTCTCGTCACTCATGGACTTCATATCCCACTTGTTCCACTTGCTCCCGGGTGTGTCCTATCCCATAATTGTTGTCAGTCCCTGCTGTCAGTACCTTACCCTTTTCACTCATGAACAACCCCTTATTGCGACTTTTACCTCCAATCACCAGCCTCCACGTCACCCATCTGTATGTTTTGTCCACCGTCACCTGCCACCTCACCTCCAAGTGGCCCGTTGTCCATTTATTACAGGATAACATACCCGTTATCCTGCTGACCTGTCTCCTGTATCCAACCGACCCCAATTTTGAATAAAACTACTGTTATTCCCCTTTCATTCACTATTCGTCCATCGCGCCACAAACATTTACCTCTTACGCCTCCATTGTTTCTCCGTCACCTTCATCCTCAGTCAGTCGACCCCACTAACGTCGTGTTTATTGTAGGTACTATTACAGAGATGGCGCCAAAGCCAAGACAAGCAGAAGGAGAGGAGAATCCTTTTCTCCCGCCTCCTGTCGACCTGGACAAAATCCCATTGGTTGACAAAGACAGGTTGATCACTGATAACAAGTGTGAATTTGATTTTTCGGACCTCCAGTCATGGCTCCGGGAGGTGTTCCTGGACCAGAGCGATGAAATTGGACTCTGGGAGTCAAATTTTCCCCTGTACTTTTTTCCCCAGATCCACCACTTTCCTGAATTCACCCTTAAATGCCAAGCTCATTATATTCCCGACCAGAGGGTCGTCGTCTCCTTATCCGGAGATGCCCTGTTCTTCATCATGCTCGAAGACATAGATCAAATGATGCAAATCCCCCGTGCTGATTTTGCTTCTCCTTTCAACCTAGAAATCCTTACTGAGCTGTATCAAAAGATGACTTTTCCCCAGAGAGCTCAAATATTCGAGCTATTCCTTCCCACCTCTGCTCAACTCCCTTCCACAAATCCCCCTTACCCGTCATCCATGTTCTCCACCAAGGGAAATCAGATCATTTCCTCCCTCTGTGCTCTGCTAGGTTACTATTCCGACCAGTGGGTAGATGAGCCCATTCTGGGTTTTCTATCCATTTTCTCCAATGATGAAAAACCCACAACACAGTTTGATTACAGCACCTTCTTGGCCGACAATATTCACGAACAGTTTGTGAATTTTGGCACGGAAGGCATGTTTAGATATTCATCTATACTGGCATACATGTTTGTTTATTTTCAAGCAGACAAATTCAGTTTTTCCATGCAGAAGATGGATGCAGATGGAAGGCCTCAGCCATTCACCGCATGGACCTCTTTGTTGAAGCATAACTCCACAGAGTATAGATTCAAATCTTTCATAGATCTTTTCTATCACCCGGTGGTAAGCATGCTGAGTGGAAGGCCCGAGCCACGAATAAACAAGGAAGTCCAGAGAATTCTGCATCTCTCATACAATGCAAAGACATGGGACTGGTACCTGTATCAAAACCACACCGAGATCAGAGTTTTTGGGTGCGAATTGGCACCCTACAAGCTTCCCACATATGTGTTGGTAATAATCTTTGCATTAGAGTATATTAGATAGATCATGAATTCAGATGACATTCATTTCGTATCTTTGAAGAAAAAACAGCAGCTTCGAATCAAGGGGCAAATTGGCTCCTTCATCTGCAACAGTCGTGGCATCGGGGAAGAAGCTGACATAATGTTGAAAGAAATGAAATTATTTACGAGTTTCCCATGGCACTATGATCCATGCGGGATCATTTCAGAAATGCAGTTGAAAAATAAAAACATTCTATATGTTCATGAGTCCAAGCCTGATATCGAAAAATTTGCTAATCAGACGGTGTGGGTGCCTAACACCTTGGTCGAAGTAGAAAAATAGGTTCCCCTGACCACTGTGCCACCAACGACTACACCACAGGTCCCTAAGGAAAAAAGGCTTCGACAAGAATCATCTCCACCTGTCACGGAGGTGTCGTCTGAAGAGTTCCAGTTGCATACTAAAAGGCCTAAGACAACCACAGTTCCCGGTACAACTGGAGAAGTAGAAGTCCCGCCTGCCACAGTAATCAAGCCAGTCATTCCACCTTTTGGTTCGAGCCTTTATAAAGAAATCACCACAGCAGTACCAAAAAAATCCACTGACTCCCCACTGGACACTCAGCCAGGCAAGACTGGGCCCAAGTTGAGTATTTTTGAGAAGTATGAGCTAATCAAGAAAAGGAATCAGACCCTTACCAGCAGTACTTATGCCTAGTTTTGGAAGCTGTCGTCTACCGCGCAGCATAGGCTGCTATCTACATTCAACACAGAAAGAGGCAGGATGCACATGGCCTTCCTACAGGCACAGGTACCAGATCCCAAGGTTATCACAGACTACAAGAGAGCCACCTTCGAGTTCCAGACGAAGGATGTGCACCCAGCAGATCAGATGGATTTGCATAAACAAACAGGGGAGATGGTTTTTCACACATTAGCACATGCTTCTGCCTCTGCAGCAAAATTACAGGTGTCGCTCAACAATGCACAGACACAACTCAAGCTTGAGAAGATTTCATCCCTTGCAAAGGACAATAGAATTAAGACTTTGGAGGAGCTGGTCCTCAAGATCGGTTATGATCCTGCGAACGTCAAAGATGCAAAAGAGATGATAAAGAAGAAGAATGCAGATATCACCTCCTTGAGGAAACAGGTGAAACTTCTTCCTACAGAAGACTCACAGAAGAAGGAGATAGCAGAAAAAGAAGGCGAGAAGGATGAAATGCTTAAGCTGCTCATGGAGCAGAATTCTCAGCTCAAAGAAATGGAAGATGAGATGGAGATATTATTGAAAGAGAAAGAGTAGCTGAAGCCAATGGAAGGCATTCCATTGAGTGCTATCCCAATTGCAGGGTTGAGCACAGCAGTAGTAACAACAATTCCATCTGCAACACCAGTGACACCACAAGAGGGAACAACAGACCTCACCAAATCCATGGAGAAGATGAACTTGCAAGAGACAGAGATCAGCAAGCTTAAAAAGGAAGTTGAGAACCTCCAGGAGCTCAAGACTTCCTTCCAAACTAGTCTTTCCAAAGAAAAGCAAGTAACTGAGCAGCTCAGGAAGGAGTTACAGCAGCTCCAAAAGCAAACAATGGCAGGGAAGACTTTGGCTGAGGTCAAAGAGAATGTATGGACAGACATCACCAAGTCCATAAATGAGATATGGCCCATGATCCAAATCATGTTTGAGCAGAACGAGTTGGTCCAGAGGAGTAAATAGGCTATTGAGAAGATCAGAGTAGAGTTGGGAGATAGACCAACTCAGGAAAATGATATCATCAAATTCCTAAATTCCAAGACCAGAGAAGAGCTAGAAGAGATGAAGATAGAAGACAGAACAGAGACCATCCTTGAGGTCAAAAGAGTTTTGACCAAGAGAAGTCTAATTCTTCAGCTGGAAGAAAAGGTTCAGGTCATGGATCAGGGGGTACAAAAATTCTTCAGCAAGATCGAGGCTCTCCAAAAGAAGGGTCTCCCCAGTCTGAAGGTTATTAATGATAAACTGATGACACTCCCAGATTACAAAAAGAGACTATCGGAAGTGTCTAAGGACAGTTCAAAGTTTGCTAGCATATAAGGGAGTATCATCGGCAAAGCATTCCTGGACGCTCTTCAGTTGGACATCAGTATCTAACACGAGATTCAATACATATTCCTCACTAAGCCCACATTCGCTAAATATACAGAAATGGACGAAGTGTATCGGAGATTGCTCAAAGTCACTGTGCCTAGTCATCTCAGATGGGAAGAACTCTGCGATCTTCTCGATTAGCAAATGACCTATCCTGGTCCAGTCACCTGTCCAGTCAAAAGAGGTTGCGCAGGAACCTCACCAACGGCCTACCCCAGAAATTCCGCATGCAGTTGTACCAAGTCATCAAGCAGTTTTGATTAGTTAAATTAGTTAGACTAAAAATAGAATGAGCACGTCCTGATCAGTTATGACAGGAACGTTTGTAATTTGAATTATAAATACTTCACCTTTTGAAGTATTGAGGGTTGTTGATATTTACACCCTGACGCTATCAGACTGTAACATTTTTGAAGAGATCTGCCATTAATAAAAGGAGACACTTTTACAGGATTCTTGCGTGTATTCACTGGTGATGTTTATTACTCTAAGTTGAATGTTATTCTTGGTTTGTGATCACATTGTTTTCTGAAACTAATCTTTCAGAGTAACGTATGTTGCAAGATTTATCTTGGATACCCTATTTCTGACTTTAAATATTTTAATGTTTATCTTCTGATGTTTTCAATTAAGAAATTCTTAACTGCTTCTTAGTTGAATTTATCTTTCTCATCTTTTCTTCTGTCCATCATTTAATCTATTAAAGATCCAGTGAGTATATTATCTCTCCCTGTGGAAGTTTTCCTTTACGTTTATGGTTTGTATCTCATGTTTATTTTATCACAGACCCCATAGCCCAATGGATGTGTATACTGCCTCAACCAATTTAAAAACACTTCTACAACAAAACATTTCCTATTTATTTACCTAGCCTAACATCTAAAGTTAAAAACAAAGCTAAATCATATAGAGAGATCCCTCTCTGAAGCTGGAAGGGCTAGATCCCATCTTTAAAAGTGGTTGGATAAAGTTACCTTTGTGGATTCCTTTTTTTTTCAACCTCTAGGAAATTTACGGAGTGCTAACAGCAACCAAGGAGGGATGCAATAGATTGTGAGGAGAGAGGGTGTAAACCTTCTCATTTTGTTCAAATTTTAAAAAGTTTGATGTATTAAATTTGAATTGTTGTTGTAAGTCTCCATGAAGGAAAATCCATTGTATTTGTGCAAGGATAGCATAATCGCCTTAAATGGATGATAGGTAGATTAATCCAACAATATATGGAGTTAATTTAATTAGGTGAATCATAGCTATTTGAGGATCCATATCTGATCTGGATTAGCTATAAATTAAATGTAATTCAATGCATTAGGTGAGGAAGGCTCGAGAAGCCCCCTATTTTGTATGAGAATGAATATATTGAGGATTCCTTAGGAAGGAGGGAATTATAAGGAAGAGGAGGGAGAGGACATGAGAAAAGAATTGAGACTCTGTTTGCATTCCATCCTTGTAAACATTGTAAAACATTCACAATTAATAGAAATTTGAATTTTATTTTAGAGTATCTCTATGTGTCTATGTGAATGTCTGTGAATTTCTGTGCATGTTTGTGAATAACATGAGTGCATGCATGTTTATCTTTGTAGGAACATTTTAATTCCCTATCTGTGTGAGTTTGAGTAATCTATAGAGCTCAGGAGGCCAACACAATGTGTGCGTACAATGAGCGCAAGGAGTGCACCTACAGTCACAGTAGTGTAAAAGCACAAGGGAAAGACCAGTGGAAGAAGTGCACGTCTATAGACTTTATAGAGGATAAATCTTAGGAGGGAAGAAGTGCAAGGAGTGCACATACACTAGATGAAAATATCATAAGCTCCAGAAGAAGAGTATGGGTTCCAGGAGGGAAGAAGGCGTCACTTGAAGAATGAAGGGCTGAGACCCTTTTAAAGTTCGAAGAAATTACAAGCTCAGGAGAAATAGTGACCTGACGCAAGGAGTGCGCTAAGAATTGTTATAAAGTCCAGAAAATATAAGGAGAGACAGTGCAAGGTGTGCATAGAGCCGATGCATTGTGTGCAGAGGCCATTTATTTCTAAGGATTAGAGCTCAGAAGGGATAGTGCAAAGTTTGAAAAGAGTTAGTGCAAGGAGTGAGAAGACCAATAATTATAAGGGTGAAATATCAGGAGGGACGCGCAAGTGTGCATCAAATATCACTTCATGGAAGCAACAAATCTTAAAAGAGATAGCAAAGCACATAGTTCCCAGACAGATCTAAGAGAATTGTAAAACATCCTTAGGTAAGGATTAGACTGTATAGATTACTTGTTTGGGATCTGAATTAGCTATGAACCACCAATTTTTCTCACAAATCTTAGTCGTAGATCTGGTGGTCAAGTGCGAGCTGTCAGATATCCAAGTCATTAAGACTTTGGGGATTCGGCCAGTCTAGATAGTTGGGTTATTTTTGATAGGCCCAGAGTCCAAAATTCCTATAAACCATCAATATGGGATCCTGGATATAACAGAATGCGTATATCCAAGAGAGTATGAATCCCCACCAGTGGTCCACTATCGGGCAAGATGGATCTAACCGTTTAATTTATCAAAGTGGAAGGATAGGGTAAAACCTAGAACTTTCGGTCAAATCACTTTATGACCAAATCTGGCCAGTAAACACTTTGGGTAAATTGAAGTGTTATGTTTGGGATGAATCTCCCAGAGATCTAGAGTTTAGGAGTGTTGAATAACACATTTTGGATAAGGACTAGGTCACAGCTTGTGGTCACATGCCCATTTTGTCAAAGAAAAAGGGCTTGTGGAACAGAAAATTCCATGGGTCTGTGGAGATCCTGAGAGAGCCATTCTAGCTCCTGCGTGTGATTGATCCTAGACCAGGAGGTCATGCGTTTGTGTCAAAAATTCCTCCTAGCTCTCTAATCTAGGTTTACATTTGAGTTTTCCACCTCCACTATGACAATTTTCAGTATTTTTTGTAGGTGAAAGCACTTATTTCCTTGTTATTCATGGAATATTGCCAAGAGTCCACTCTAGAGAAGCTTGCCACTTCTTATTCTTGCATCATGACTAGACTTCTCCAAGTTTTGCAAGAAATGATGCATCCCCCATATAGAAGTTCATTCTCCATTTTTTTAGTGGGACATTTGAATCTCTCCCTGATTATGGAAGTCTCATCAAGGGTGAACAAATAGATTCAAATCTTCTTCAAATCAATCCCAAGCATGTCATAAGTCGAACATTTAATCCTTGTTGAACTAGAGGTAGATGAATTGGCATTGGACTCACTAGGTATATTTTGATCATTACATAAAACACAATGATGATGGTTCTGGTGGCTCCACTCATGGAGAAATCACTACTTGGGAGGGAATTTTCCATGCACTCTTCAATTGCTTCAATCCTCTTGGCTACTAGGAAAATTAATGAGTCGTTGGCAATCTCCAAGTCAACCTACATTCCAATATATCGATTCCAAATTAGTATAGGTGAAGAGGAAATATTTCTCAAGTTCAATTCCAATTCATTTTCCTTTTTAAGGAATGAAGTTCCATTATTTTGGATCCCCACATTGGACAAGTCATTTATCTATGCCTTGGAGAATGAATGCAAGTTGGAAAAGAGGCCTTATTTCCATAATATTGTACCATCACTGAATATTCCTCATCCTCCAAACCTTCCTTACTACCACCCCTTCTCATGCTCCTTCTCTCACTCTCATAGTTGGTGTCACAATCATAAGAACCAGTCTTAGTTTACTTATGGTAACCAACAATTTCAAGACCATCCTAAATGTGATGTGGTGTCTCTTTCAAACCCTACCTATACCAATGATAATATCACCTTGATTTCTTGTGGTTATACCTAACTAATCATGATCCATGAGGATCTAAGGAACTCTCATAGAGGTCCATAAGGATCCAAAATGCTCATAGATGTCTAGAAGGATTTGAAATGCTCACAGAGGTCATAGGGGATCAATAAAATCTCAAAATCTAACCATATCAAAAGTTCAAGGAAATGGCATCATTGTGTATAGATCATGGTTAGCTTTCCAATGACACAAACATAAATTTAGACAGATGTCAGATGCGAAAGATATGTGTAACGACCTCAACGTTACGACAACAACTCTTTAATAGGTGCAATTTCTTTTTTTTGTTTAAGGTGTGTGCACACATGTGAAAAGGGAACAAACACACTTGACTCTACATCTCCACCCGGCGACTAACAAGAAACAACCACGATGTTCACAACAAGAAGACAAAGGCGCACAACAAGTAGCTGCAAACATTAAATGACCAAAGACATAAGGCACATAACAAGTAACTGCAAACATTAAACGACATACTAGGTTAGGTATCGTACGAACACAGAAGGGAGAATCCATGGTAGTAGATTTTACTATTTCTGCACAGGAAAGTAGGGCGTTTAATCTTAGTTCTCTGCTCCGGAGAGAGAGAAGGTCAGATAGTCTCCTGGCCGACTGCTCAGGTAGAAACTAGTAATCTCCATCAGGTGTGTCGCAAGAGTAGAAACCCTTCCTTTAAAGGGCCCGAGACTCTTGATACCGCACTGGATTCTTTACACAGAATAATCACACACCCAGTCTTACATACTAAGGCTACATGGAGGTGTCTACATCCCGCCCGACAAACTGACCAAGCAATAAAATGATTACGACCTCGTACAACACAAATTATATGAACAACACGTCCTCTAGGAAGGCGCAAGTAAGAAGGACTACAACATTGACCATCCAAGATTAAGACTTAATGACATAATCACAGACCAACTACTTCATTTAAAATTCATTAATCGACGAGTTATCCAACCTTAAATAATGTAATTTTAAGTAATTGCAATCCCCCGATTACCAAATCTTAATGACTTCAAGTGCTTAGTTTAGGACCTTATATTTATCTGCTATTGATGATAATTAGTTTCATCATCCCTGCCATAAAATATCAACCATTTTTTTTTTTTTTAACTGTAACGGTTATATTTTTTATTTACTTGAAAAAAGGGAGAAGGGGTCTTTGCCTAGGCAGCCCCATTTACATAGAAGATAGCCATCATTTTCAGATTCAGAGTTACAATCTTTTCAAGAAATTTGGTAGCTGTTATCATCATTGATGAGAATCTGACCTTTTGTGAGGGAACATCCTTTGTTTTCCATCTGGTCCGCTTCTCCATTCATATTTCTAAGGATGTGATAAAACTTGTAGGAGGTGAATTCATGGAGGATTCTTTTCAATCTGCCTAGCATTTTATTGAGGCTAGCGTTGTTGAAGAGAGCCTCCGTATTTAATTTTTTAATAAGGAGTTCTGAATCTCCAAAGACTTGGAGGTCTTTATCTCCCTTGTCTCTTGCTATTAGGCATGCTCTGAGAAGGCCAAGAATCTCTGCCTGGTTGTTGGTCTTTTGGCCTAGCCCCCAGCAGAAGCAGTCTCTTAAGGTCCCATTCGAAGAGTAAATGACCCCTCCAGTGCCATCGTTCCCGGGATTTCCTCTGGAGGCCTCGTCAAAAAAAATTGTGGTGAGTTTTTTGGTTTTCCACCAGTTTGTGAAGCTGTCCTCTGGTTCTCTTATTCTCCACTCTGGATTTTTTGTTTGAGGAGTGAGGAGGAGATTGCGGGGGGAGGGCTCCAACAGGCTGAGCCATCTCTTTTATTCAGGACGGAGCAAAGGATCTTCGTTGAAGTAGTGATGTTGGGCAGTTTCCAAGAGGAGTGCTTTAGCTTTGACTGCGACCTGAAGCTGGGAGCGTGTATGTCCATTGAATATTTGATCATTACGAGCCAACTATAGCTGCCAGCAAACAAATTTGGGGACTGCTGTCCAAATTTTTCGCCAGAAGGATTTGATGGGAATGCCATGAGGATAGAAATTGATCCAAGAGGAAAACCATGCTTCAACTGTACTCTGTGGAAACCCTGGAATTTGCAGGTCTAGAAGGGAAACTCTCCAAACTTCCTTGGCGAAATTGCACTCCAGGAATAAGTGTTGAGTTGTTTCGGAGTTGCTTCTGCATAACTCACATCTGTGTGGCCCTGCAATTTTCCTTTTCTCTAGATTGTCTCCTATAATTAGTTTATTTTGCACCAACATCCAAAAAAAGAAATTCACTTTTGGGAGAGATAAATTGTCCCAAACTAATTTCCAGAAGGATGGAGGGCGGCTGTTGTCCTTTGTAATCTAAAGAGCTTTGTATATGGCTGCTGTGGTGTAAGTGCCTGACAGTCCCTAGGCCCAACTATCCTTCAAATGGCGGTTTTCAGGAGTGGAGCCTTCCAGCAAATCAACAAGGAGGTTTTTTTGATGAGTTAGCAATTCCGGAATGTCGTTCAGATCCCA
>JASDQU010307311.1:21951-50807 GCA_032191745.1 Picea mariana | reverse complement strand
TTTCCCGAGCGCATTTCCAATGATCTGGAAGGTTTTTTGGTTCCAGCAGTGAAGAGGCAGATGGGGGAGGCGCACCCACACTGGTACAGCAGAGGGCACATCCTGAGTGGGATCGAAATCAGGAGACCATTTGTTTAAGTACAATCCTTGTGGACCCATGAAGTAAGGGCCATTTTTGAAGATTAAACTTCTGTCTTCCGGGTTTTCGAAGATGAAAATGAAGAACCCCTTGCCCACAAAATAACTCTTGACTCCCTCTTTAATTAGAGGTGACCAGTTTCTTTGTGTCCAATCCTCTACCGACTTTGGGGACGGCCAGAGGCCAGTGAACTGGCCGATTAGCCCTCTCTCAGCGAGATTCAGTGCAGCTTTGCATGTCTCTTCTTCGGGAAGAGCAACCATGGGGATCAAATCTAGTTTCTTTACGAACTTCTGCTGGCTGGCCGTTAGAGGGCGCTTTGGTGTTGCAGCAATCAGTGCTTTAAAGGCTGAGATCTCCTGAGGTAGGATGAGAGGAGGGGCAGAGCCCCCGCTGGAGTCCATTGATGAAGCTCTGCAAAAGCTCTACATCCACGGGGACGCAAACTAGCTCCCAAAAGTCCAGGGACTCCGATCTGACAGGTCGACTGAGGGATCTTCTGGAGCAGCGATGAAATCGCTGGCCTGCTGCCAGGGGCGAGGGCAGGGCCGGCGACTAGGTCTTCCGCAGGACGGGCGATCGCTTGAGCTATAAAACCATATTCAACAGTGACAAGGACGCGTTTTTTTTGGTCTTTATTTGTCGGCGCTTATGTGAAGGGTTCTCGGGGGCGCTGAAGAACAAGAGCGATCCGAGCGTAAGGCCACTACTACCCTGGCGCTCCCTTTGGGCAGAAAAGAGAGCGCTGGCTCGCTCTCGGCGCTCTCCTTGAAAACCTGCACTTTTATAAAATCAAAACGCTCCTCTCGTCCTGTATACCAGCGCCGGCGCGCCTTTCCAAAGAAAGCCGAGCGCCACACCCTCCAGATGAGTCTTCCCGTTCAACAGTTGCAACAAGCTGAGGGAAAAACGGATCGGCCCTGGTGGCCGGTGGCCCTGGTTTCTCCTGCGGCTGCGTTTCCAGTGTGCCCCTATTTTCAATATTCCCCTTTTTAGAGGTGTTTTTAGTGTATTCATAACTTTTGTAATAATATACCACGTTTGAATTTGATGTTGTAAATTGTATTGTAAAATTAGTAAGTGGCCATTTAGCATTAAAAGTTATTATATTGGAAGATGTTTTATAGCAGAGTATGATAGAGATGTTGTTAGGTGTGTATGTGGGTATGCTTACATAATTATGTCACTTTAAAAATAATAAAACTTATAACCAATAATAATACTATATGTTACTTAAATGGTTAGGACGATGGATAATTTAAAAAATGGAAATTTATATTAAAATGAAGAAACATGGGCTAATCTTACTAGTCCTTAATATGCAAAATGTAGAATGTTTGGGGATAGTTTTGTAAAAATATTCAAATTTAATTATTTTATATAGTTTCTATAAAATTTTGACACTTTTAAGGTAAGATAATTTTATTCTATGGAATTTGAGCTAATGGTTTTTAGAAAAAATGGAAATTAGCAAATCTTTTTTTGGGAAAAATAATGAAAACTTATCTCATTGGTGAAATTTAGCCCCTAAAATCATCTATGGTTTCGACATGTGTGTCATATACCTTGTAGTTATGCAACAAATGAGTTATAAGGTCAGAAGGATATATGCCCCAATGAAACATTCGACCCATTGTGACAAGGCTAGAAGGGTAGATGTCCCCCATGAGTGGGACCCCCACCCAAAGGGAGTGGGACACCCCCCAACATGGGTGTCTCTCTAAGCATCTTAGCCCTTGCTAAGTCATAAGTTATTGTTATTACTAGCCTACAGATTGTTGGATATACTGTTGGGTTATAGTGGTAGCCAGTAGATTTGATCTTAGGGATAGCCCCAATCACTTCAATAAACTCCTAATTGTTAAAAAAATATATATATCTCAATAAATGCTTAACAATAGCAGGAAATAAATATTGAGCATAACACCTAATAAATGTTGAATAGCAATATAATGAAAATAAATGTTGAGCATAACACCTAATACATATTGACTAGCAAGATAATGAATGTTAAGCAAATGCAAGTAATTAATTCTTAAGTTGAGGGTTGGGATTTACCCTAGCACTCGACCCTCTACTCATGCATGGCGAGACAATATTTGATAGGTTCTATGTCTCCACAATGATAAGATGGGCGCCCAAATCGAAAATATGATAGATCAAGGAGGATTACATAAGGGTGAAGAAGAGTCTCATCTTTGTTTTGTTTAAATCTTTAAACAAAAAAAATATGTATAGTTCACAATGCATGGCGCTCTTCCCCTAACCGATTGGTGTCTCTCTTCTTTCTATCCAGTGTGGATGAAATCCTTAGTCACAAATCCCAAAGGCTAAAATTCGGACGGATCTTGGTTTCTGGTACACACGACCATATGTGTGTTAAAAGTGATTAGATGGAGGGTGGTGAAGTGGACTACAACCCTGAACTCTTCGTTCAAATTTAATTATATTTTGTTAAAGAATGAAGACTACCGGCAGATAGTCAATAAAACGTGATCTTCACTAAAAAAGATTGAGGGTCACTCATTTATTTCTCAATTTGCTTCAAATATAACAAATGTATCAACAAGAAGGGCAAATGATTTTTTATAAGGAGACATAAACTCTTAGGGACGTAGAATTTGCCATTGGGGTTTTGTTGATCAATAGGCCAGGTGTTTCGTTATCCATTGAGGAGGAATCCAGTCTGGTGAAGCTCCTAAAGAAAAAGTAAGAGCTTTTGGCCAATGAGGAGGTTAAGTGGCATCTTAGAAGTAGGGTGATGTGGATACAGGAAGGGGACAATAACACAAGATTTTTTCATAACTATGCAAACTACCGTAAGGTAATCAATACCATCAACGATATTTGTGATGAGGATGGCTGCAAAAATTCCTCATTCGAGGAAATTGTTGAAGCAAGGAAGGTATACTATTCCAACATCTTGAAAGCTCCTTCGGGTTTCCTTATTAGAGAGATTCTCCAAGTGATTCCACTGTTTCCTAAAGTGTTCAATCAGGAACAAAACCTTTCCCTAGCAGAAGAGATCACAAAAAAATAAAATTCCATGACTTTGTCCTCTTTTCAAAAAGGAAAAAGCTCGGCTCCAAACAGGTTGATAGTCGAATTTTACCTAGGGTTTTATGACCTTCTCAAAGGTGATATTTTAAAATTAGTCCAAGAATCTTAGAAATCCAAAAACTCTTGGATTCTTTCAACACTACCTTCCTAGCCCTAATTCTGAAGAAGAAAGAAGAAACCTCTTTCGAGGTTTTCAGAGCTATTTCTTGCTGCAATTTAATTTATAAACTTATAGAAAAACTCATAGATTTTAGACTAAAACCGATCCTTAGTGATATAATCTTAGAAGAACAATTTGGGTTTCTAAATAAACGCCAAATTCATGACGTTGTCTCAATTACATAGAAATCTATACACTCCATAAAGAAAAAAAACTTGTCCTCCTTCATCATGAAACTCGACTTTTCCAAAGCTTTTGACAAATTTAACTAGACGTTTGTCAGGTTGGCTCTTATCCAGTTGGGTTTGAATTTGAATATGGTTAACTAGATAATGTCTTGTGTTGAATCTTCTTCTTTCTCCATTCTCATCAATGGGGCCCCATGGACTCTGTTCCTCTCTATTAGAGGGTTGCGACAAGGATGCCCCCTTTCCCCTTTCCTTTTCCTCATAGTCGCAGAAGGCTTGAGTTTGCTAATCAAACAAGCAAGAAGAAATGGGCTTCTCAAAGGGTTAAAAATATCATATTATGAAATAATTTCTCATTTACTTTTTTTTGACGATGTAGTTCTTTTCGGGGCAGGGACATAATCAAAATTGACCCAACTCAGAAATATTCTAACTATTTTTTTCTCAACTACAAGTATGGATTTAAATGTCAACACATCCATCATGCTTCAAAATGCTTTTGATGAATGATTATCTAACAGGGCAAAGGATCTTTTCCCTTTTGAGGGGAAAAAAATTGAAGACGACCTCAAATATTTGGGTTTCGCTTTGAATCCAAATGCATACTCCTTTAGAGTCTGGTTATGGCTGATAAAAAAGATATAGGAGAGAATAAATGTATGTTCAAATTGATGTTTGTCGAGAGGGGGTCGATTCACTCTCCTAAATTCAATCCTTACAAGTATATCAATATATTGGGCGACAATTGCAAAAATCCCTAAGGGGATCTTAACCAAAATAAGGAAGAATAGTTTCAATTTTTATGGGATGGTCGAAAGAAGGTAGGAGGCATTCCTCTAGTTATATGGTCCAGATTGGCATTGCCAAAAGAACAAGGGGGTTGGGGTGTAAAAAATATCCACTACTTTTGCAAAGCTCTTGTAGCGAAAATTCTATAGTGCTTGGCACACAATAAAATCCTGTGGGGAAGAGTGATGGAAACAAAACATTTGTCAGGTCTAACATTTGTTGAATGGTTCAGGGATCCTTAGAAAGTGGTAGCAAACATTTCGATAGGATGGAAAGCATTGGTGGAAGCTTTTCCGCTCATAGGTGACTAGACTACATGACATATTTATCAATGGAAAGAACATTAGAATTGGGACAAACCCATGGCTAGGATTAGGAGTTGGAAATAAAATCTCAAAAGATCTAGTAAAAGAGCTAAATGACAGAGGAATCATAACCATTTGGGATGCAAAGCTGGAGAACAAAGACTTTTTAAGAAGAAGATTCTGGATATCTTTTGAGGTTCTAGAGCTAGATGGAGTAAAAGCAGAGGAATGGGATAATTATAATGAATTATTATACACAAATCTGATCCTTTTGAATGAAGATGAGGAATATCCCCTTGTATCGGAAAAATTGAAAATTCAGGTAAATACACAACACAAATTGGATATGTAATTTTGGCCCAATTGAATGCAGTTGTTGACAAAAAATGGTGGTGGAAATATCTTTGGTCTGTTTATGCTCCAAAAAAATTTAAACTAATGAGCTGGCTTGCTATAAAAAATTGATTTCTCACCTGGGGCATTGTTATAAGAAGAGGTTGGATAGGCCTTGACAGGTGTTCTCTATGTGCAAACAGTGGCGAAGATGCTCAACATCTTTTTCTTCTATGTTCGTTCTCTCAACATGTGAGGGATGAAGTATCCAAAACAATGAAACTCTGATTCTAGGAAGCGAAGGGATCACTCAAAGATGACTTAAAGGTTGGAAGGAATCATCAATTGTTTATCAATTTCTCCCCTTTTTCATATTTTGTTTTATATGGTGAATACGAAACATAAAAAAATTTCATAATTTTTATTTTCCCCTGGAGGTAGTGGTAGATTTGGCTTCAAAGCTCACCATGGAATTTAAGTTTGAAACAAAGGTCCCAAAGACAAGGGTGCTGAAAATGACATATTTAAACTACAAAATCCCATGGGGATTTTTTGATGGAGCAAGACAATGCTTTCCTTCAAATTGTGGAGCTGACACTATTCTTTACATTTCATCCACCCACTAATACAAAATGAAATACTCTCCAAGTCAAGGATCCAACATGAGGGATAAGATCTTCTCATTATGGGGTTAACTGTTCATGGTAGATACATTCAGATTGAAAAAATTCTAGTTGCTGGGGGACTCCAAAACCACCATGGATTGGGTCAAATGAAAATTGTTGATACAGGTCCCTAGAATTAGACCAATCATGAGGTAGATCATGGAATTCATATAAGTTTTAGATTGGTACTCAATTTCTCACATATATAGGGAGCTAAACAATATAGCAAACACCCTTTCAAAGGAAGCTCTCGATCTAGTCAAAGGCACTTTTTGTTTACAAGAGATTTTTGAGGGTCCAGTCTATAATGATATGTCATTCATATGTTAGTCTTTTCTTTCCAATTGTATGTTTATGTGTTTCGTAAAGCAGAGTATAAGAATATTGTATTGAAAACCCATAGAATAGATGAAGGGAAGGTAGAAGTGATGGTATCAGTACAGGATGGTCAATCCATATTTTTGGACCACAAAATGTATATTTCCTTTTGCTTGAAATATAAGGTTTTTTCTTTCTTAGAAAAAAAATAATTAGTGCTCAACAAGAGTAGTTGGCCAATTAATTTTTGGTGGTTTCCAACACATGGATTTGGAAAACCATAAATGGTTTATAGTTTTATTATGCCTATTTTTTGATTGCTTAGGTAGGAGGAATGTGAGTGAGTCTTTTAACTTACTATTATGCTGTCAGAATTTCTCCAAAATCTTTTATGTTGTTGAATACCCATGTTGAGAGCATGAAAAATCAATGATTTATTGTAACCATATGTTAGTTGTATAATACATTGAGTGTTCTTTGGAGTGTGTGTGTGTGTGTGTGTGTGTATGTTTTCCCCTAAACATGTTTTCCCCGGGAAATCATTGTCTAATAGTTTGTTATTTGTTTCATTTGTTTTTTTCTTATCATCTCCAACTATTTGTTTAAAGTTTTATGCACATTATTTTCTCATTGGTTAGTGTAAAAGGTGGATTATGCACCTCTCCTTCCTTTAATTTGGTATCAAAGCCTAATCACCTTGGATCCATGGATTTTTGCGACACAACTTTTTTATATGATATTGGTTTGAGTGGGAGCTTGTGTAGAAAGAAATCATGTTGTAGGGAAATTTTGAAAATGTATAGATTAGAAATGGAGAATTTTAGTGGCACTAACTTTGAGTCATGGAAGCTCAAGATGGAGGATCTTCTCATAGATTGAGATCTTTGAATTGCAGTATCTAGAACCAGACCCATTGATATGAAATATGAAGAGTGGGTGGTATTAGAGAGAAATGTGAGAAGCCTTGTCATGCTCTATTTGGTTGATTCAATATTTTTGAGCATTTTTGAAGAAAAAAATGTAGCAACTCTCTAGAAGTTAGAGGATTTGCACTAGGCCATATCCCTAGTTAATAAAAAAATGCTAGGGAAAAAGTTGTTTTCCTTGAGAATGGGTGATGGTGATTCTATAACCAAGCACATGAATGCATTTAATACTATTGTGATCCAATGGATCTTAGTTGGAATGAAAATGGATGAGAATGATCATTGTATGACCCTTTTGTTTTCTTTACCAAATTTTGGGAAAACTTGGTAATGGACATTGGAAACAATTTAAAGACATTGGTGCTTGATGAGTTTGTGATTAATTTATTCTTAGAGGAGGTGAGGTGGAAATATTTTGAATCCACCAATGAAGCCTTGGGTATTCATGGAATATTGAAGGAGAAATGCAAGAAGAGGGAAAGGGGCATATCACAATCCCGGGGGAGTCACAAGTCTCACGGAAAGTCCAAGGAAAGATATTGGAACCGTGGCAAAGTTATGCATTTCAAAAGAGACTGGAAGGAAGAGAAAATTAAGAATACTAAGGAAAAGAACGACTACGAAGATGAATCTAAAAAATCTTCTTAGAAGGATGGTGGAGATTCCTTTGTTGCAACTTTGGCAACCCATGCAATCTAGAGTGCATGGTTGATAGACTCTGGAGCTTCCTTCCATATGACTTCCCACTGACACTGATTTTCAATGTATGAGAAGCATGATGGTGTGGTTGTATACCTTGGTAGAGTGAAGAGAATCAATGGAGTTTTTCACATTCTGGGTCTAGCACATAACCTGCTATCAATAAGAAAACTTAATGATGTGGGTGTGTAGGTTGTTTTCTCCAAAAAAGGGTGTAAGATGGTTCAAGGAGCTATGGTGCTTACTAAGGGTTTTCGTGTTGCCACTTTGTTCTAGCTTGATGCATGCATTTTTTAGTGTAATAATTCTTCAATTTTTAGTAGTGGAGAGATTTGTAATATCCAAAACTTCACAATCATAACTTACATATAATTCTAAGGGTCATGATTTTTGGGTATGTAAACAAGCTCTCACTTCATAAATCAAGTTACCTATGGAGAAGAGAATGTTATATTACAAAAGATTGGTCCATATAGGTGAGAAGGGCCTATGGACATTGAAAATAAAAAATCTTGTGGATGGATTGAATGCTTGTTCTCTTGAATAAATATGTTTTGCGAGCATTTGATATATGGAAAAAAAAAATCATGTTCAAATTTATTCTAGTTCTCACCAATCTTCTAGCTTGTTGAACTTAATTTATTTTAATGTATTTTGTCTAGTTAAAGATCCTTCGAGTTCCAAGGCTTTGTATTATGTGTCATTAATTGATGGTTATTCAAGAAGGACATGTATATATATATTTAGATCTAAATCTTAGGTTTTTAGTTAGTTTAAGGAGTTTAATCCTCTCTTAGAAAATCAGACTAGAAGGAAGATTAATGTGTTGAGGATTAATTGTTAAGGTTTAAGCTATTATTAGAGTTCTTTGCATTTCACTAGGTAACAATAGCATATATAGGATCACTGAGAAATACACAATCACAAGAGACACAACATTTATCTTAGGAAACCCTCATGTGGGAGAAAACCCAACAAAACTTCCTTATTATAGATAGCCAATACAATGCCAAGAGATAACTCAAACAAATACATAAGTTCCTCTCCCAAGAATGCACCTCTCTCTCTCTCTCTCTCTCTCTCTCTCTCTTCTTGTCCAACTGCAGCTCCGAACTTGCTTCTTGATGAACAAGTGAGTGTGTGTCTAAATGAGGTGCTAACCTCCTTATGTATACAACTTTGGCACGTGTGGACAGAGGTGTCTTTTCACTGGCAGGGTCAACTTCTTCTTCTGGGTGGTTATAACCACCTTTAATATATTCTGGGGCCGAATTCTTATTCTACCTATTACAATTATGTTTTGACCAATCCGCAAAAGGGGATTTGGTCTTTTACAATAGCCGACATGATCAATCCACAATAAGGGATTGATCTAATGAATAATACATCAATAATAATTAGAATACTCTTTGCAGTTACATTATTTCAACACTCCCCCTTAACAAGAAGGGTATTTTGCAACAACATCAGACGAGAGAGAGGACATCATCATCAACGACATCAGGTGAGTGAGAGGACAACATCATCAACAACATCTTGGAACACTAACTGGCATATCTATAAATCATCGGAAGTTTTTCTCAATGGAATGAAATCATCATCTGCATCAATATGGATTAGTATAAAACTAATACATCATCATCACAGCATGAGGCTAGTCACATCATCACAACACGAGGTTGGCACACTACACAAAAATTAAGCTGGAATCACAACACAACAATTAAGTTGGAATCACAACATAACAATTAAGTTGGCATCAACAATTAAGCTTGAACCACAACACAACAATTAAGCTGGAATCTCAACACAAAAATTAAGCTGGCAGCACAACACTTGGTTGGCATCTCAACACATCAATTAAGTTGGAAGCACAGTTCTGGACTGTCATATCAACACAACACTACTCCCCCTTTCGAGGGAGGTCCTTTCAGACTATACCAATCTTATCTCGAAAGTGCTCAAACTTTACACGAGATAGAGGCTTAGTCAACACATCGACAACCTATTCATCTGTGCTAACATATTAGATCTTTATGGCTCCTCTATGCACCATGTCACAGATGTAATGATATCGGATCTCTATGTGCTTCAACTTGTCATGAAATACAGGATTCTATGTCATCTTTATGCAGCTCTAGTTATCACATATGATTGTGGTTGCTTCCATCTCTAGGTTGAATAAACCTGTCAACAACTCTCGAAGCCATATGGCTTCACAGGTGGCAGAACACGTAAAAATGTATTCTACTTCCACTGTACTGAGAGCAATGCTGGATTGCTTCCTACTTTGCCATGAGATTATGGTTGATCCCAAACTGAAACAATATCATGAATTTCTCTTCCTATCATAAACACTTCCCGTCCAATATGAATCAGTGTACCCACTCAGTGTGAAATCATGATCTCCATCATAGTCGAGACCACAATCTAATGTATCCTTAAGCTACCTCATCACATGTTTTGCAACAACTAGGTGACCATGTCTAGGTTCTACCAGAAACTAACTCAAGGTGCTCACGAAAAAACATATATCTAGTCTGGTGTTCATCAGGTACATCAACGATCCAATGATCTATCTATACAACATGGCATCAGTGAATTCTGACGAAGTGTCAACTAGTAGCTTCAGCTTCGCTTCCATGGGTGTATTCATGGACTTGCACTCCAATATGTCAAATCTCTTCAGGATTTCGACTGCATACTTCCCTTGGTTAAGGAAGATTCTCTCTGGGCTCTGCCATACCTCAAGACCTAAGAAATAATGGATTAGGCCAAGGTATTTCATCTCAAATTCTGCAGTGAGATTCTTCTTACATTCGGTGATGATATTTTCTTCTCCAGTTAAGAATAATTCATCCACATACAACAAAAATATCACTAGTTCATCATTCATAACCTCGAAGTAGAGGTTAGAATATGCTTTACTCTTGGTAAGTCCCAAGCTCATCAGAAAACGGTCTATCCTTCCATACCAAGAACTAGGAGCTTGCTTCAACCCGTACAGACATGAGTCTTCCTGTCTTCAACTTCAAATCCTTGAGGTTGTTCTATATACACTTCTTCTTCGATGACACCATTTAGGAAAGCTGTCTTTACATCCATCTGGTGTAAATTCGACTTCATCTTAGCTGTAAGGGCTATGACTATTTTTATCAAAGTGTAGCTGGCTACATGAGTGAATTTATCTTCATAGTTAATGCCTTCCTTTTGAGAAAATCCACGAGCGACAAACCTTTCTTTATACTTCTCAATACTTCCATCAACAACATGTTTTATTTTGAAGAGCCATTTGGAAGATACCACATCCTTTCTCTTCAGTCTGGGAACTATTTCCCATACGTCATTCTCTATTATGGATTGGTATTCTTCTGTCATGGAATCTGCCCATTCTTTCTTCTGAATGGATTCTTCAAAGCAGGTAGGCTCCTTCTCTAGGAGATCACACATCAAAGCCATATAACTGGAGAATGGCTTAGGTCTCTTTAGCTATCTCATGGTTCCTTAGGGAACACCATACTTCTCTCTATCTTGAATAATCTCCCTAGCCCAAGCAAGATTTCTCTTATGGGAGATCGTCATCTGAGGAGGTTCTTGAAATTATACTATGTCATGATCTTCTAGAATTTCCTCATCAGGGGAAGTTATGACTTCCCTCACTGGTTCTGCAACTCTGGGAACCTTCCTCACTGATTCTGCAATTCTGGGAGCTATAGGTTCCTCTTCATATACTTCTTCAAGCTGGCATCTTCTTGATTTGTTGAGCGTTGCATCTTCGTCAAAGGTCACATCCCTGCTGATATCAATGTGATGGTGAACATGTATATAAATTCAGACGGCTTTGGAGACTTCACAGTATCCAGCAAATATTCCCTCCTTTCCTGAAGGGTCCAACTTGTTTCTCTTCTCTTTCGAAATATGTATAAATACTGGGCAGCCAAATATTTTGAGATGGCTTACCTCTGGCTTCTTTCTGGTGAACATATCTTCTCCGGTCTTGAACCCAAGTGCACTATGGGACAATCAATTTTGCACATATACTGTTTTCATTGATGCTTCTGCCCATAAGCACATTGGAAGATCTTGAGCATGGATCATGGTCTTCAATGCTTCCATTATCGTTCTGTTCTTTCTTTCTGCTACACCATTTTGTTTAAGGATTGTAGGGAGTGGTGAGCTCCCTCTTGATCCTGACATCTTTGTAGAAGTTCACAAACTCTTTTGAGGTGTATTCTCCTCCATTATCCGACCTTAGTATCTTGATCTTTCTTTCAGAAAGATTCTCAATCAAGGCTTTGAATTCCTTGAATTTACTGAACACTCCATCTTTTGATTTCAAAAAGTAAACCCAGGTCTTACGAGAGTAATCATCAATAAAAGATACATAGTATACATACCCACTAATGGAGGGTGATGGCATTGGGCCACACACATCTAAATGAATGAGTTCTAGGACTCCTTCTGCTCTGTTGTCTCTCTTTGGAAAAGGGTTCTTGATGTTCTTCCCTTGTGCACATCCATTGCACATGCCTTCATGTTCAACCTTGAGTTCTAGTAGACCTGTGACTACTTTGCATACGTACGGTAATGCCTTGTAGTTGATGCGGGATACTATTCTATGCCAAATTTCACATGGATTCTCAATGGCGTGGGTCATGGCTGCTTCTGAGTGACCCTTTGGCTTATACAAGCCACCTTCTTCTTTTCCAATGATGATTGTTTCTTTCATGGTTGCTCCTTTAGCCCACATAAGGACTTCTCCATCTATAAAGGCAACTCTGAAGCCTTTATTTTCTAAAGCTTATATGGAGAGTAGGTTCTTTGTCACACCTGGTACATAGAGTACGTCCTTCATATTCATTGAATTCCTTTTGTTAAGTTTGTAGTTTGATTCTCCCACTCCCTTGATGGGATATTGGTAATCATCTCCAAGTGTAACTTTATGAGAAAACTTCTTTTCTGAAATGCAAGAGAGAATATCTCTTTGAACTGTCATGTGCTTGGAGGCACCACTATCAATGAGTCACGTGTCCTCTCTAGGTGTTACCGATCCTGAGAGGGCCAAGATTAAGACATAGTCTTTAATTTGTTCTCTTAACATCTTTGCGGGTGGCTCTTCATATTCAACTGCATGGGCATGGTGCCTCTTATTTTTCCTCTTGTATTCTTCTCGTCTAGCTGGACAATGTCTAGCAATATGTCCCATCTTGTCACAATGGTAGCGTTGGACAGATGAGTAATTTCTTTCCTTTCATTGTCCTTTCTTCTGGAATCTCTTTGGTTGAGATTCTTTATGACTGAATTTGTTTTGGGGGTGAGACTCTTTATGAGTTTCTTTATGGAAGTAAGACTTCTTTCTTCCTTCTTTAGTGTGAGTAGCTAGGGATTGATCTTCATCTCTTGATAGTAAAGCCTCTCGGTTAGCGACTCTTGATTCTTCTAGAATGCATTCTTCCCATAGACCGTCAAATTTTAGTTTCTCCTTTCTTGCACAAATGGTTTGGATGAGTGCATCCCAAGGGCTCGAGAGACCATTAAGGGCCATCATTATAAGTTTGTCTTTGTCTATAGCGTCTCCGATCGCTTCTAGTTGTTCTTTGAATTGGGATATTCTGGAGAAATATTCTTGGATTGATTCTCCTCTCTGCATCCTTGTATTCTTGAGTTGAGTTCTTAGATTCATCTTTCGGTTTATGTTCTTTCGTTCATATAGTCTATTTAGGGCATCAAACATTTCTTTCAGAGTCTTCTTTGATGACACATAAGGAATTAGGTGATCTTTGATTGAATCTGTAATGATTCTTTTGGCCCTGATCATGTCCTTTTGGTGCTTTTCTTTATCTGCAGCATCATTGGGTTCCGACACTTCTTCTTTGACGAATCTTGCTAAGTCATTCTCTTCAAGAATGAGACCAATCCTATACTTCTAGGCATGGAAGTTTTCCACACCTTCCAACTTGTCAACAAGCTTAGTGCTTGCAGACATCTTTTACCTGGAGCTAGGAAAATGTCCAAAAATGAAAATGTTCAAAATTAAATTCTGAACTTACCAGGAGATGCGCTTGGCTGAGGCGAGTAGCCTGGTGTGTTTGGATTTCAGAAAATCCAACTTTTACCCCTCCAAACTTGATCTGCGGATTTATGGACTGGTGCTTCTGGTTTTTTGGTACTTCTGGTACTCTGGTACTTCTGGTACTTCTGGTACTCTAGTTTTATGGTACTTCTGGTACTTTGTGAAAACTAGGGTTTCACTTTCCGGGAGATCTAGCCACTAAAAATTTGCGCTGAGGATTCTAAAGTGATCCTTGAGGAAGGGCACACTTTTCTATATGGTTTTGGGGCTGAAATACTTCACCAACAAAAATCCCTAATTTGCTTGTACGACAACAGTGACATTTTTCACTTTCTCTTGTGAAAGATGCTCTCTTCAGCTTAGCTCTAATACCATGTTAATGTTTAAGCTATTATTAGAGTTCTTTGCATTTCACTAGATAACAATAACATAGATAGGATCACTGAGAAATACACAATCAAAAGAGACACATCATTTATCCTGGGAAATCCTCATGGGGGAGAAAACCCAACAAAACTTCCTTATTATAGATAGCCAATACAATGCCAAGAGATAACTCAAACAAATACAGAAGGTCCTCTCCTAAGAATGCGTCTCTCTCTCTCTCTCTCTCTCTCTCTCTCTCTCTATCTCTCTCTCTCTCTCTCTTCTTCTCCAACTGTAGCTCTAAACTTGCTTCTTGATGAACAAGTGAGTGTGTGTCTAAATGAGGCGCTAGCCTCCTTATTTATACAAATCTGGCACGTGTGGACGGAGGTGTCTTTTCACTAGCATGGCCGACTTCTTACTCTTCCTATTACAATTATGTTTTGACCAATCCGCAAAAGGGGATTTGGTCTTTTACAATAGCCGACATGATTAATCCGCATTAGGGGATTAATCTAATGAATAATACATCAATAATAATTAGAATACTCTTTGCAGTTACATTATTTCAACATTAATAATGGTAGTGAGTTTTTTTCTAAAGAGTTTGATAAGTTATGTAAGGAGAATGACATTGAAAGACACAAGAAAAATCCATATACCCTTAGTAGAATGGAGTTGTATAGTATATGAATAGAACATTGATGGAGGAGCTAGGAGTGTGCTTAGTGGAGTCGACTTAGGGAAGAAATTCTATGTAGAATCAGTTGCTACTGCATGTTACTTGATTCACATGTATCCCACATAATCCCTTATGGATAAAATTCCTATGGAGGTCTGGACAAGAAAGAATCCCCCTCTTAGGCATCTTTGCATTTTTGGTTGTGAGACATATGATCATGTGCCTAAGGGGAAGTGATCAAAGTTGGATAACAAGGCTATGAAATGTATCTTCATCGGCTATGGCATTGGAATGAAAGAGTACAATATTTGGGATCCTATGGATCGAAAATTTTGTATATTAGGAATGTTATTTTTAGAGAATTTAAGCCTTCTCCCATAGTGATGCAACTGAATGAGGATGATAAGAAGTCAATTGTTCAATATCACCCAAGACAGAGAAATATAAAACATAAAATAAATAAGAAGTTCACATTGGACCTGATGAGGAGGATGATTTAAAGAGTTCAGAGGAAGAGTAAGAAAATCCACCTCAAACCTTATGGAGGTCCACTTGGGAAAGAAGGCAATTAAATAGGTATAATTATAGTCTGTCTTATTTCACATGTATATTTTCTTTATCTACTAACACTGATGAGCCTAAAGTTATGAAAGAGGAAATGGAGATGGAAGATAAGGAGTATTGGATAGGTCATGGATGAGGAGATGGTTGCACTTGGAAAGAATGATACATGGGACTTGGTACCATTTCCTGATGGATGAAAACCCATTTGTTGTAGATGGGTATTAAAAAAGAAGACTGGTTCAAATGACAATGTTGAAAAGTACAAGGCAATTATATTTGTTATGAAAGGAAATTGCTAGGTTAAAGGGATAGACTTCGGTGAGATATGTTTTCCCCATTTGCTAAGTGAACATCTATTGGATTCCTATTATCTATAACAACAAATTTAGATTTAGAGATAGAACGGATGGATGTGAAACAAAATTCCTACATGGTGACTTGAAGGAGGAGATATGTATGGCATAGTTAAATTAATACATTGAAAAAGGTAAAGATTCATTGGTTTGCAAAATGAAAAATCCTTTATATGGTCTCAAATAGTCTCCCAGAATATAATACCAAAAGTTTGATTCTTTTGTGTTGGAATTGGAATTTATAACATCCAAATTAGATCACTTTGTGTATTACAAACATGATGGTGTTCATTTTCTTGTTATTACTCTACATGTAGATGATATGTTATTCTTTGGGAATAGTAGGGATCTGGTTCATGATTTCAAGTCTCATCTTTCAACATAATTTGATATGAAGGACTTGGGGACTGCAAACTATATCTTAAGAGTAGGGATAAGTTAGAGAACCAATATAGTTCAATGTGATAGTGACAGTTTCATTTGTCTAGTTAAGAACTCGATCTCTCATGCAAAGACAAAGGATATTGATACCTAATACCATTTTGTTTAGGACATGGTAGAGGAAGGAGAGGTGATTATGGAGAAAGTTGAAACTTTACATGATGATGCAGATCCATTGAAAAAACTAGTGAATACAACTAAATCCAAGTGGTATTGTGAGTCTATGGGCCTTATGGCCCCTAGTAGTTAACTCACAGTTTGATGCATTAACTCCTAAACTCTTGCAAGGTAATGACAAGTTGGATAGTTTTGGACATCTGTGTCATACACCTTGCAATTATGTAGTAGAGAAATTATCTCAATAAATGCTTCACAATAATAGTGAATAAATGTTGAGCATAACATGTAATAAATACTAACCAGTAACAAGTAATGAATGTTGAGCACTAGTAGATAATTAATGTTGAGTAGTAGCAATTAGCCAATTAATAATTGGTGGTTTCCACCTATATATTGGAATACCATAAATGATTTATGGTTTCATTATGCCTATTTATTGAGTTCCTGGGTACAAAGAATGTGATTGAGTCTTTTAACTTACTATTGTGCTGCTAAAATTTCTCCATAATATTTATGCTTTTGAATACTCCTATTGACAGCACAAAAACTCTGTGATGTATTGTAACATTATGTTAGTTGTTGAATAATACATTGAGTGTGCTTTGGAGTGTCAGGTTTTTCTTTCGAAAGGGTTTTTCACTAGGAAATTGTTGTGTAATGGTTCACTATTTCTTTCATTTGGATTTTTTTTATCATGTATAATTATCTAATTAAAGTTTTCTACACATTCTTCTCTCATTGGTTAGTGTAAGAAGTGTATTTGGTACAAACAAAAATAAAAATATCTCTATTTATATGAGAGAGAAAGAGAGATTTGATACACACTTAATATAAAAGCTAATGTATAGAGAAATAAAAATATAAACATAAATGACAATAATATAGATATAATATTTACATAAAATAATGTTATAATGTAAATATATATACTTCGATAATAATCATTTTTTTTTTACATATCCATATCTACATATTTTTTGAGTTTCTAATTTTATTGAGTTAAGTAACACAACAACTAACTTAAATCCAATTTTAAATGATTGAAAATATAACAACTCAAAGCATTTAATTTTTTTGGGCATTTCAAAACTCACAAGTTAACATAATTAACACTAATATATAATAATTAAATTTATTTCAAAAGCATGTTAAACACATATGTTGATATCATTAATATGTCAATTAATATTGGAAATTTAAACTAAAAAGAATAATATGTTTATGATATCATTAATATGTCAATAAAAGGTTAAAAATTAAAAATTTAAATTAAAAAGTAGAATATGTTTATGACATTATTAATGTGTAAATAAAATGTTAAAATTTTAAATTAAAAAGTATAATCTATTTATAAGAAAAAAGATGTGATAAATTTCATTAATAACATATTAAAATAAAATAATGATCTTAATTAAGAAATTACAAACTTGAAATTATTTCTCAAGGAGTTTTGAAAATGTTTAGAATTAATAATATTGAATTTTCATACTTATAAAATGAATAACAAAGTTGTTGGTTAAATATATCTCTAAAAATTCAACACTTAATTAAAAAATCATATAATTTTATGAGGGTGTCACTTTATAAATTTGATCCCTCTTCACTTACATTTTTTGTTATCAGTTAATGTAACATTATAGTATGTGACGTTACGTTGTATGACAACATTTCCCATACTTATTGGGAAGCACCTTATTACTCTTAATACAATAAATATAAGAATAAACTTATCTAAAATAATTTATTAAACAATGTATATATTTTAAATAACATAGGGATACATTTCTAATCCATGCAGTGAATTTGTCAAAACAAGGGGTATTAATTGACTTGTTTCCATCCATGAAAATTAGATAAAATAGTTTGAATTATAAGTTAGTGGGAGAAACTTGCAAAATGATGGGTTATATGAAAGTTGTTGGGAATTCACATTAAAATGTAATTATTATTAATTACATTAAAATATTTAAGATACTAGATAAAATAATTTCAACATAAATTATGGTAAGATGTTTTCAAAATGATCCTAGTTATAAGAGGTTGTTGGGATAATGATGATTTTAATGTGTGATTATTAAATTTAAAATGTGATTAAATTAATAATATATATGATGATAATTAATATTTATTTTAAAATTTATTATTAGAAAATTTAATTAAATATTTTTATAATTAAATATAAAAATAAAAATATCACATTTATTATATTTTTAAAATATAATAAAATATTCAAACTTCAATATAATATTAAAGAAATAATATTAATAATACATGCAATGATTTACTATGAGACAAATCTTCACTTTTATAAGTAATTCTTTATTTCCCTCTATTTGTAACTTTTTAATTTATTTATCATTATTAAGTCCTTTAAAACATAGGAATTTAAATTTATTTATCATTATAAGTCCTTTGAAGAATGAAGCAAATGATGGTTGCGTTGGTTTCGAAATGTCAAATTCAATGGGCCGGGCCGTTATTTTGTGATCTCCAATGTCAAGGGTGAGCCCCTTCTTCGAAACCGATGTAAACATATGTACCCCTAGTTTTCTAAACTATGGTTTTATCCCAATAACTTCATCCTTGTCAACTCCAAATACGGCGTAAAGTCAATGAAATGTCTCACATTTCAGTGCTAGTCGCATTAGTAGCAGTTGCCCCTTTTTCATAATCATGTCTATGGTTTTAGCCAAGGGAAATTAAATTAAATTAATATTTTGAAGCGTGGGAACACATAAAACTGAATTCCTCTCGAATCATGTTTCCTCGGCATGGGAAAAGACCAAGTGATCTTTGAATAGTTGTAACTATTGGCAGCTCCAGTGCACATTTGGATTCCATGCAACACATTAACCTCTTCGGACACTGGGCTTCAACTTCTTCCACTTTCTCTCAATTCTCCTTGGGATAAGGAAATTTGACCAATTCTACTTCTCAAGGCACAACATTTTCATTTATGTAGGTTATTTAATAAATTGTGTTTCTAGACTTATAAATAGGGGTGTTTTTTCTTTTCACTTTCCCGAAGATTCATAGGAGGGTACTTTTTTTTTTCACTTGGAAAGTAGTCCATTGAGGGCAGGGGTGATTTTAAGAACTCCCTCTAAATTTATATGTATAATAAATGGATGAATCCTCGTGATACATAGGAAAAATTGAAGGCTATTTTATCAATAATATAATATTTATATATAATGTTTTGGAAAATCTTTTAGTCAATTATATAATCTTGTAAAATCTTGGTGAATCTTTCACTAAATTATAAAACTTTGTAAAGTCTTGGCATTTTTTTTTTTGATAAAGTATAAAACCATATATAATAATAGGAAAATGTATTCATTAAACTGTGATGTACTCATTTTACATATTTGGAAAAATAAACATAATTTATCCATCCTCTAGACAATGTTGCAAGCATCAGGGGTTGCGTTTGTCAAGGTTGTCATTGTACACTCTTGCATATCCCTCTATGTGTTGATCTTGACCGCCACTTCTGTGAAGCTCAGGAGATATTAATCTTTTCTCTATCACTTCTATTATGGATTCTTTATTACCGATTCATCGATTATGAAAGGACCATTCAAACAAGTTCATCATAGGATGTTCTTAAATAGGAGTGCACACAATTCTACCCATCAATAACTCCAAAAGTATAAGAATATTGATAGGTCATCTTCCATGCATAACTTCCTCTCTAATCATCCATTTGTACCCAACAAGGACCCATTTCCAAGGAAAAGAGGTCTCTTTTATCCCTTATATTTTTATTGTCTTATAAAAAATTTAAGGGACACACAACTTTGTAATAAATGTTGGGCATAGATTAGGCCTTAGAAAAAGATAGTCTCATTTAGAATGGCATAATTAAGCATGAACAATAAGAGATGTAGATTGAGTAAGGGTTATTATGTCACTGTGTATATATATACCTGATAGTAGCACAATGCACAATAAAAGTCTTATCACCCATTTTAATCCCATTAAGGGTAGCGCATCCAATGTCTGTCACTTGAATCCTACTACATACCAACTCCCAAAATTGAGTTGCAGAAAAGTAATGAAGAAATAAATGATTCTAAATTATATAGAAAATTATTTTTCCATGTGATACAATCACCAATAAGCATACCTCTTTCTTAGTTACACGAAACTCTACATAACATGTGCATTATTAGTAGAAACTATGTAATGATTTTTTTCCTAGCTTGTTTATCAAGCTTGTTCTTCAATTTTGACTTCAAGATCATAGTAGAAAAATGGTCTATGCATTAGGTTCCTATGTGTTCATCATAGGAGACCTTATGAAAAAACAAATATCATAGGAGATATTTTAGGCTTGACATCAAAAGTATAATTGCATTAGAGGAATGTCGGTCTCATGCTAATAGGTCTCCTATGATGAACACATAGGAACCTAGTGCATAGACCATTTTCTCTTCACTCAGCTAAGTAGAGCTCATTTCCCTTTCTAAATAATCAATAAGTATTTTCAAAGAAAATATAAAATAAACATAGTAGATCCTAAAAGGTGAAGATGCTGAGGTCATGCCACAAAGTGAAAGGAAATGAAAAAATATTTCCTTGAACCATCAAATATATAAAGAAAATAATCATAATTATGGAAAACACATTGAGTGCGCACCTAATAACCAAATCCATATATTAAGCTTAATACCATATGATTCTCAAATAACATGACAAAAAGATGAAAAAAAGTTTTTTTTACTCAACAAAGGTCTTTAACTTTAACCCAAACCCTTGACTCAGTGGAAATCAGATGAAACCAATCATGCCATAACAAAGGGTTAAGTTAAATATCAAATGAGAACTAGAAGCATTCAAGGGACTAACACAATTTTTAACCAAAATAAACCCAAAATTTCAAACTTGACAAAATGCTCCAAAATGCAACAAACAAACAAACCATTAAAATTTACCAATATATTAGAGCTAGACATCAAAGAAATTTCATCTACTTGAGTGAGATCATTCTTGCTTAGTGGAAGTGTTGTTAAATTAGCTATTTACCCTTTAATACTAGGACACTATCTATGTGAAGAGATAGGTATCAACTTCATCAAATTCCAATTTCATTTTCTTTCACATACAGAAAAGAGACAATGTAATAGTTAAATATTAAAACATTAATCTTAAAATAACTTGCATCAAGAAAATGTGGCTCCAATGTTACAATGAAAAATACAAAATATAGAACCCATTTTTACCTAAAATGCAACCTCAAATTGACATATAGTAATCTTGCTATGATAAAGAATTTCCGACCTACTCCAAAAATAGAGAAACAATGAATCACACGAATCACATCATTTGTGCTATTCCATTCACTATTTCTTGCACCACAATGGAACACGTATACTAAAATAAGTGTCTCCTGGCCCCCCATATATATTGGATTAGATAAATCTTGCAGTATATCAATTTCCCAGTTCTCATCTTGGTCCTCAGTTTCTTAATTCTAAACAAGATCTTTTCCAGATGGACTATCATTATGAGCCTCCAAAGAATTATGTTCCATATCAAGTTCATTAGAGAAATTTGTTATATTGATTTCTCCCCTTCTATCACAATATGATTTCCAAAGAGCTAGTGCTATTTCATATGAAAAATTGGTAATATCATACTTTGTTACATATAATATTAAACATATATCCATATGTTTATCAAGCTTGTTCCTCATCTTTGACTTAAAAAATGATAGTGCACTAAACATTCTTTAATCCTCCACTGATCCCAAAGTCATGGTTTGACGCAAATCCACTAATTTGAAATATTATGATATGTTTTCCTGCAAGTATTGGCTAGCACCTAAAATAGTCTGGATAATTTTGTTATTGCACCATATTCTAGAGGATTCTCCAAAACATGGAATTGATTCCACATTGTTTTAGTGAATCATGTGGCTTGTTGAAACAATTTTGATGGATCTAAAATACCTTCAACTTGTTCTCCATCTATCTGGACCATCCTGCAAAAGTGGTGCACCAAAGCATTTAATTTTTCCACAAAGTCGTGTTTTAAAGTAGTTTGACCTTTTTTTTGTTCCAATATTGATGGTACACCACATACATGTTGATAAGCTGGTGGGCTTATGTGTTTATTAGGCCAGAGAGCCTAAGTGTTAGAGGCCAAGAGCCTGTTTTTGTATATGTAATTATGCATATCATTAATAAAGATTAAACATCGTTGTGTGCAGACCGACCATGAAGAAAGAGTGATGGGGGACTAAGCTTCCATAGGGTGTGTAAGGGAAAGAGGGCTAAAGGTTGGAAAGAGGGGCTAAAATTAGGGGCTTAAATCCTTGAGAATAATAATTTATTATTATTCTAAGGCTGTGTGAAAGACATGTTTTTATCCTAAGTCCTGGGAGAGGCAACGTGTGCAAAAAGGAACGCATGAAGCTCCAAGAAGACAAGTGTCAACCTGGGAGCATGCAGTTAAAAGCTGAAGCGTTAGTTGTTTTGGGGGTCGCTAGTCATTCTTCCCCATCCTCCCTGAATTACATTTAGCTCTGGTATCGACCTCTTCATACCCACACACATCTTTGGAACCAGTAACCCGTGAGTCAAATCATGTTGGGGGTTCTCTTCCCATTCAGTGTGACTCCCATCCTTGTGTCTTGGATGAATTTTGAGATCCTTCACCTTTGCGTCTGCACTCTCGCGAGGTTAGTCACCCTGAACTAGTGAAAACCGAGGGACTGATCCGTGTCTCCTGTGAAGTCCGAGCACCTTGTAAATTTCTGAGACGTGTTGTGTCAGAACGGTTGGCTGTTGCGACCATGTAGTTACTTGATTGAGTGTGGCTTGCTGCCGCCGTCGACTGTTCCTTACTGAGCCTTGCTATGTCTAGTGTATGACTATTACCGTTTTGGGTGCCCATACCCATTTTCCCTATTGTTGTTGCTGTCACCCATACCTAGCTTTAGCTGAGTGGAAGATTGGTTGAAGAGGTAGGTTGTCAGGCCTGTGAACAACTCTCCCAGGAGAGAGAGTTTGTTGGGAAGTGAGTTCTTCTGGAAGGGAGTCCCGTAGCAACTACAATACTCTGATACTTCTAGTCCAACCTATTGCTGAAGCCCAAGGTAAGGGAGGTGTAATAGCCGATGGACTTGTATTAGTGAAGGTGTACCCTCCAGGGGTGGAGAAGGCGTGTGGGGAATGAGGGTTTGTGGTTTGTGGGTGTAAGTGGCTCCTGGGATAAAATATCCTTCCTATGTTTTATGCAACTTCCCTATTGACCTTGCCTAGTCTAGGAATCCCTTGCCTGGTGGAGCTTAGTCCTAGCTCGGGGGTGACCTACTGCTGAGCGTGATGAGCAGTGTGGTCTATGGCTGGGAGGTTCGTGGAAGGTCTGCACGCAGCTGGTGGTCTTCTAATAAAAGATAAGTACCTCTTTTATATTCATTTACATGTTGTGTAATGGTACACATGTTGTAATTGATGAGTATTGCATGTGTATGTTGTATATGTTGCATGTGTAGGCTTACTGTTATTTCCACAATAATATGTTATATATATGTAGAATAGTCATTCTATGTTTATATGGATGTGTATGTTTTTCTGCAAGTATCTCTGTTTGGCATAACCCAGTTGTTTAAGGTTGGAGCTGTCATAGATCAGAGCTAAATGTACAAGATAAGGTATTCCGTAGGTAGCATTGCCCCGACAGTGGAGTTGTAGGCCGGGGGATGTTACACTTCCGTTCTTGAGGGTGTAATATATTTTAAAGGGTAAAGATGCATGAATCTCTTGACCCAATGTTATATACTCCCGGTAATAAAGAATGTATTTATTTTCCTCCAACTTCCTCAAAATTGAATCCAAACATTTCAGATTTACCTTCTTAAGAAAATGTAGCATGGATGTTACAAAGTTGTAGTAATTTGGTAGTTTTTGGCTGCGTGTTTTGGTGAAAATAAACCCTTGTCCATGGAATGCATTGCTAATGGTTTGATGTTAATTATATTACTCTAGTTGTATTCTTTCATCAAACTATTTGTATACATAAGTGGTTATGGTGAGTGAGTGTTTTCTTCAAACATATTGCATGTAATATACTATTGGATATTTCACCAAACATGTTGCATGAAATTCTAGAACATATAGGAGAGAAGAGACAACAATGGAATTTTATCATGAATGGAAATCTAGTACACACAATAATAGAACTCTAAAAACACTATATACTCAAGCAAAAACATGTGGTAATGCCACAGTCTCCTCGATATATGATGTTTCCTACTCCATTGGCTTTCCAAGTATCAAAAACCTCTCCAGAGAATGTCATCCAACTCCAAACCAACCTCCCAATTGCTGAGAGAAACCTTGTGTCCCTCTCTCTTGATTCACGGCCTGCAAATGCTAAATGGACCCTCCAAATAATCCTCACGGCTATCACAAGGGATATCGACCCTTTAATATCCCAATATGACCTTTCTATCAACAAATAGAAGAGGTTATGGCCCTCTAAGAAATCCCACAAGGCTTCCCCAACACCAACAAACCTCCAAGAGGAATTTCACAGCCTTATTACTCCCTTACGACATGCACAGGGGATAAATCGTACCTCAATAGATCCACACAGACCTCCTCTAAACCTCCCTAGTGCCACGATCCTTCCAAATAGAATAAATTGACCTCCAGAAGGAAACCCACAAATGTAACTCTACCCAACAATGAGAAACTCCGCTCTAGCAAATAAAAATCAATCAAACAACAAGAAATCACTCTTGAGTAATGGAACTCATCCTAACTCACAAGGATTTCACCCTAGAAAGTAAGAACTCAGTTAATCCACTGGATATCTCATTTTCCATAGCTAATTTGACCCTCTACACTATTGAACTTGGCCTCACACAATGGAATACAATTTGGCTGCAAAGATTTCACTCCAGCACTAAAAGGGAACTTGTCCCTAACACAATAGATCTTTGTTTCCCATACCATTGTAACCCTTGATCTTCTTCCCATAGAATCAACTGTCACAAATACACAGGGTTTTCTACTCAAGCACAGGACAATTCACCCAACCAAAATAAATCGACCTCTTATCAATGAAAATTTGGCCTAGTTGTATAAAACTCGGATCTGCACACTAGAGATTCACCCTTACACATAAAACTCGACATTCTGAAAAGATCACCAGCTCTGATACCACTGTAATGTCCCCACACCAGGCTAGGCTGGAATATTATGTTTGTTGCCCAGAATGTTGGTTTTCTTTGTATAATTTTGTCAAACAGTTTGCATTAACACTGTTGTAGCTGCTTACAACAACTCACATATAGTTTGTTGTCCCATACTCTTTAACTGTAATCTGGTTAGCAACCTTAAAAATCAAATTGCATGTGCTCTTATTATTGAAATTTAATCAAACATATTGCATGCATTTAATACACAGAAAATAGAAGGAGCAATCATGGTATCTTTATTATGAATGAAATCCAAAATGACAACAATAGACGGTTGTGATAATAACTGCACTTTAGATCTAAAGCACTCAACTTCTATTGGCTACAACAACATCTGCAATACCCTCCTAAATACACAATAAACAACTGCAATACCCTCCTAATCAATAAACTTGTATTGGTTGCAAATGGTAGCTGCAAGATACCCTAAACCCACAATAAACAAGTCATAAAACCTGGACAAGATTCCTTTGTCTCCTCTCTAACTATTGTCCACACACCAAAGGCTCCTACTATCCACTCCAAATCCCACGGTTGTGCATATAAGGCACCGACAACCTGTAAAACCCACTGCAACACCTTCTTGCCGAGAGAACAGTCCACATATTTCTCTATAAACACTCATGGCCTCACAGATCTGCTGAGAAATAAGATCGACCCTTACTAAACATTCACTATGATGTCAAATGGGCAGATTCAACCCTCAGAAAGGTTTAACAATTCCTCCTTATCACTCATATCTACAAAATATGATGGATTGACCCTCCTAAAACCCTCCAACAATCCAACAAATGCCACAATCCTCCTAGATAGTTCACTGCCCCTCCAAACTGTTAAAAAACCACAATTGAAGTTGCACTGAAGACCCTGGAAGGATCCTCCTAGTTGTCCAACTAGGGTAGATATCTCACCACTGAAACCAAACATCAAATGGTGGAAGGTTTTTTCCAAAACTCTAACGAAAAATTGGCTCTCAAGAGCACTCCAAATAAGAGTTCAAATCATAATGTCAAAGTGAAGCACTACCCCTCCTTTTATCCTTCTTCCATGCCTTCTAGAACTTTTCCCTTTTTGACTAAATCAAATATGACCTTTATTCCCCTTTCACTTTAAGATTAAAAGTCACTTTTAATAATGTTTAAGTAAATTATTAATATAAAGTTACTTTATTTCCTTAATGTCACTTTAAAAACATAATATCTCCTAACTAAGTGACATTAAATAACCCCTTTGACTCCCTTTTTATTCACTGATAAGCCAGTGAAGTCATTTCCACTACAGAACAGGGGAACCCAAAAATGGGGACATGATGTTGATTAAGGTTGGTTTTCATTGATGTCAACCCTTGAAGAAATCCCGATAGCACAAAGGATGAACTCCAAAGTGGTCCCCTTATGGTGAAAGCCCTCATAGGAAGACGCTTTTGGATTGAGTTATCCTAGAAGTATGGTTAGAGAACCCAAGATTATTTGTGGAATAATGAGATGAAGGTCAATGAATTTTTCAGTGAAACTATCCTAGATGGATAGTGCTTTTCATTCCATTTCTGGTGGTATGTGGAACATTACATAACTCCTCACGGTTTGAGAGCTATGGCCTTACAAAGTTGGAGGACCCTCATATGTCATCTAGAAGCCCCAAAAGGTCAAAGTAGTCAAAGTGGTTTAAGAGATTTTAGAAGGTAAATAATAAAGTGAAGTGATGAGTGTACTATAATTCAAAGTGAATACACAATAAATTATTTAAATAATAAATTTAATGGAGAAATTAGAAGTGGGTTAACCCTAAAATAAGGAAAGTGGGCAAAGTGACCTAGAAGATGTTTTTAAGGAAACTACTTGGAGAGTATAAATAAGTGGCAAAGCTCTCTCATTTTAGATCACACTTGAGCATATTGAATATCTATACGTTTCTGAGGTAACCAAAGGATATCTAAGCCGAATGTCAGAAGGAAGGTGAAGAAAAAAATGTTTAAATTCAAGGGCAGATAAATTCGTTTGATGATGCTTTCTAAGGTATGTTATTTATAGGTCATCTCACCATTTTTGCAATAATTTTTTTTATAAAATGATTCAGATCGTGAAATTTTTATGCCATTGAGGAAACATATCCAAGTATCTGTGGTACAAAATTCATCTTTTGGATTGTTTTATTTTTGGAGTTACACTCTGTGGAAAATAGGGTTTGTGGCTAGTCCTGAAACTAGTCTAAAACATGTGTTTCAGAAAAAAAATCGTCATAACTTATTTATAAAATATCCAAATTTAGTAAGGTACAGTCTTTATTATTCTGTGTAACATTTTTAGATCGATTCAACAAATATTCTGTGTGGGGCACGCTCTACAAGGTCGCTCTCTAGAATAAGCCAGAATTCAACAAGGTATGTCATTTTTGCTATAACACCTTTTATGAGAGGTTTCAAGTAGTGAAACCTAGAGGAATTGCATAAAACACACTGAAGAACATTGTGTATCAGTTTTAGATATTTATTCATTATAGATACATAGTTATGATTATTTCAAGTTAGGGTTGTTGACTAATCCAAAACTACTCATGTAAGACTAAAGAAAAGTTTGATGAAAATGTTAGTCTCTTGTTGTTAAAGTTAAGGAGGGTTTGCAGGTATGTGATCATATACACTAGGTCTATTACAGAGTTACAAATCATATTTGGATGATGAAATTGATGAGGTATTTTTCTTAAGGTACATGTTGGGTACATGGTTGAGACAAGTAGTTGATGAGTTGACACATACATGAGGTGTATAGTGGATGATGTTGGAACATATTGATGAGTCATAGTTGATGAGTAGGTGACACATGATTGGTACATACTTGGTACATGATTGGATGCACTTGTTTATGGTACATGTTGATTATAGGTTGTTTGGTATAGGTTGGTGCATGGTTGATGCACTTGTTTATGGTACAGGTTGAGGTACAGGTTGATGAATGGTTGTGTATGGTCCAAGTTTATTGGTACAGGTTTACAACGATATATCTTACAGTGATAGTGTGACAGTGGTTCGATCATTCTACTTCTACTTTAGGGCAGTTGGATGGGGCAAGGATAGGTGGTTGTAGCCACCTTCTGGTTGTAGTCGGAGAACATAGGGGGTTGTAGCCTCCTTCTATTTGTAGCCAGAGCATTAGGGAGTTGGAGCTTCCCTTAGGTTGTAGCCTGAGAAACTAGGAGGTTGGAGCCTCCTTCCAGTTGTAGCTGGAAAACAAAGGAAGTTGGTGCTTCCATTGAATGTAATTCTTCAAGACATATAAGACAAGACATTCTGTGGTTTTCTCCCTCTTTGGGTTTCCACGTAAAACACTGGTGTACTGTGTATGTGTATGATTGTTCATTTGTTCATTTCTTATTATTGGATGATAATTATACATTGATATAACACTTGGATTATTTGGTTAAAAAATATTATAATTTCTCTATTACTGATTCACCCCCCCCCCCCC
>JASDQU010307310.1:69055-97151 GCA_032191745.1 Picea mariana | reverse complement strand
CCTGACAATATGAAATTCCCCGACTACCCTCCTGGAAGTCTGTGAGATCTCACAGTGATCTCAACCCCTTGCCCTCCTGGCAATTAGGAATTTCTTGTCTGCCCTTCTGACAGTGATTGAGATCTTCAGCTGATCCCAATTCATCCTTACTACTGAGACTTCTCCCAGTCTCTGTCTCACATATCTGAACCATCTTCTCTGGTCCATTGAGGTTTTCAGCATGCCTCAACCACCTCCTTAACAGTCTAAACTGTCTTATGACCATCAATTGCTTGACTGGCCATTTTATCTTTGTCTTCATGGGCCATTCATATACCCATCTTGACCTGGTATTCTGTTGCATCTCCAATGCAAGTTCATCCATCCTCGTGTTCATCTCAGCGAGTTCTTCATCCCATTCAGCTTCGCTCATTAGCTCTAGGTCTTTCCTTCCAGCATATTTTCGGCCTTCAGTAGCCATATCGATGTCTTTGTTTGCTCTCCTGGAAAACCTGCTACTCACCTGTCAGCAATCCCCATAGAGTCTCCAGCACTCCGTCTTCCTCTTTCTCCTTCTGTCTTCGATATACAAATAGAATCCAGGCTCTGATACCACACTAACACAGACCTATCGGCCCTCGGGCCGAGCTCCGCTCACAGGATCATTCTTTAACCTCTTTGAGCCGAAGCGGCTCTTTTGATTCCCACTGGAATCTTAGTCAAAATCGATCCATAGGTCCTTCGAAAGCTCGCAATATCATGAGTTCACGAGTCGTGACTCCCGACTCTTCCTCTCCAATATCACGATACCCGAGATCATGAAATGGGTATAGCTCTTCTTTCATCAACACCCTCCGCGCGTCACCACCAGCTAGGATTAAATGTTAGTGCCTTTCACTACTCACAGCTTCACGAGTTGTGGCCTCCAACCTTAGCACTGTTCTTTCACGAACCCCCGAGAGGCGATGTTGAATTTTCTCCTCTCATTCTCACTACTCGCGACTTTGTGAGGCGAAGGGTCGAGATCACGTACCCTTATCTCACAAATCCCCGAGATGGAAGAGGTCAAAGGGGTGTTGAATCCTTCCAACAGGTGACGTGTGTCCACCTGTCTATTTTTCTGGGACCACCTTGTGGTTCGGCCATGTGTCTGTTATGCTCAACTTCAGCACTTCACGACTTCACTTCCCGAAGCGCTTCCTCTGTTGTATCCCGACACTCGAAATTTCGAGATCCCGAACTCCTTGCTACCTCTTATCACAACTTGCGAATTTGGGACTTAGAGCACCCAATCTTTGGGATCTCACCCTGCGAACCTCCAAGTTCGTGAGATCCCTAGATCTCTGCCACCTGTCCTCTTCGAATGAACGGTCTTGATCTTCTCGCGACTTCGCCACTCGCAAAGTTGAATGACTTCCTTCTCTATCTTCCGATGTCCGAATCCCCGATATGGGTGATCTTGTGACACTTTTCCTCCTCCGGATGGACTGCCCAGATTCTTTCATGAATTAGGGACTAGTGACTCCCTGTGACACAATCTTATCAACTCGAAACCCCGGTAGCTGAAATACCGATGGGTCCCCTGATCTCCGCCATGTGTCTCAATGAACGAACGACCCAGATCAATTGCGGGACTTTGCTAGGTGTGAAGTCAAAATGTTCACCTCTTTGAGTCTCGATGCCCTAATCTCTGAGATGAATGATTCCACGACACACATCCTCCCACAAACGAATGGCTCATATCTATTTTGCCTTCTTGTAGTTTCTGAGGTCGAGTGCCTGAATTATCGTCCTCCGGAACCACGAACTCCCGGACATCGATATCCTGATACAACCTCTTCGGTACTTCGCCTTTCACTTCTCTTCGCCTGAGGTTTAAACCTCATGCACCTTCTGTCAGATATAACGGCTGTCAGGTTTTAGCTTAAGATCTGACGACTCAGAATCTCTTCGGCTCTTGCGCTCCTCCTGCTACTCTCTGGACCCAAAATCTTATCCAACGGCTCATAATTTCTCAGCTGATCCGACGGTAGCTATTGCTCCTGCTGAGCCTTGGCGCTTTTCTTTTGGACTTGGAAGAATTTCAAATTCTCAAAGGCCTTGACCTTTGTTCATCTTCCCTACGAACTCTTCACCTTGAGTCTTGCCTACGTTCTTAAAGATGCTACTCCTCCTGAGCTTTAGATACTCTGAACTCTTCTCAAAGAGTCCTTTCACGTCTACACTCCTTGTAGCTATGGCTTCATGCACTGAAATCACTACTCCTCCTGAGATTATCCTTCAAATCCTCAAGGGATTCTACGATTTCTGCGCCTCTTACAGAGTCTTTGCACATAAAGTTCTATCTCTTCTGAGCTTCTCAAATACTTAGACCCATAAAGGATTTTATTCTTTTTCCCTTTCTCCTACAGATGGAGAATTTGGATGCCCTCCTGGCTATCCTTTACTCAAGCAACCTCTTGCTGAATGCTCCGGATGCTCAACAACCCTGCGAAAATCCTTCAGTGGACTCTTCTTCCAATTACAAAACTCAAAGAGTTATCTTCCTGTGCCTATATGCACTATGTCTCATGACCTCCTGGAAGAGTATCAAGAATCCTTGGTGATTCTTGCTTCTTATGAAATCCAAAACATAGTTCTTCCCTTGTGCACTCCTTGCACTAGCTCAATTCCCACTTGACAGAGCTTTACAGAACTGCTCAGAGTTTTTTTCTGCAACTATGTTCTCCACAGCCTTGCCTCCTGAGGTGTTCAAAAACCTCAAAGGTCTTCCTATGAATTGATGATTCCAGTTTCTATGCCCACCTGGCACGTCTTTGTTTGACTCCATAGAGTTCAGAAGTGCATCAATGCACTAGTATCCAGAGACCGCAGTACTCTGTCATGCCCTCCTGGCATGAAACCACAAAGAACCTTTCAATCCTGAAAATCAAACAACTCCCTACAAATTTCTAACATACATCTACAGCATAAAGGAACACAATGAAGCATCCACATAACAAAAAAAACATGCAGGAAAATCTTCTCTGGTTTACATTAATGTAAATGCCTCTTTACAAGGGTGTTCTGAGTGCGGACTGTAACAAGGTCTTGGTTCCTTTTCTTCTGCTCTCTATTCGCAGACTCTCTCCTATGAGATACAATTACAATGAAAGATATTTTATATGAGAGGACTCTTTGAGCTCTTCCCTCCAATCTACCTACCCTATTCAATTACATTGAATGGGCTGTCTAGTCCACCATCTGGATCTAGATCTCAATCTTCAAAGAATTAAAGGCCTACCTACTTCTACACCTGTGTAAAGCACAACTTCATGGCTCAAAAGCCTAAACATTAAATTACATTCAAATTCAAAATTGAAGACGAGGGTTGTGCCTCTCTTCGGCCTTGAATGAACGCACTGACGTGGCTAGCTGGCTAGCTGGATGGCATGAAGAGATGCTCCTGCATCATAAAAGCATTGAGAAAGTGAAGGAATATGAAGGTGCTCCCTCTATAGAAGAAAATTCCTCCAAGGAAGAAGGAGGATATGTATACTTGGATTCTTCAAGAACACATGCATATCATGAGACATGGTTGGTTGACTCATGTGTATCCTTTCATATGAATCTCCACAAGGAGTGGTTCTATGAATATGAAAGTTATGATGGAGATAATGTTTTCCTAGGTGATGAATCGACAACCAAAATAATAGGACAAGGAAATATGAATTTGAGGCTCATATATGGAAGGATTAGAACACTTACTGGTGTTATACACATCCCATCTTTGGCTGGAAATTTTATTTCTGTAAGAAAAATAGACGATGCAGGGGTAAAAATAGTATTTGAAAAAGAAACTCGCGGGATGGTTCAAGAAGAAATGGTGTTGCTGAAGGGAGTTAGGATTGGAACTCTATATAATCTGCAACGAAGCACTATTATTAATGGGTGTAATAGTTCCATTGTTCCTGATATTGGAGCAGAAGAAGAAAAAAATCCTACAGTCTGGAAAAAAGGTTATGTTGTGGCATCAAAGAATAGAGCATATCGAAGAGAAGGGTGTTAGATTACTACATGATAAAGGTATGGTTGAAGGTATGTCTAACATCTCTATGGATTTTTATTTTTTTGAACATTGTGTATATGGGAATAAGAATTAAGTGAGATTCCCCTATGGTGCAACAGGGGCAGAAGTAATTTTACAGCTAGTGCCATCATTGGGAAAATATGTGTATTGTGTCTCATTTATATATGACTTCTCGAGGAATACTTGGATGTATTTCCTCAGGAATAAATCTCAAGTATTTTATAGGTTTAAATAGTTTAAGTCTCTTGTTTAGAATCAAATAAAGAAAAGAATTAAGGTGTTGAAGAAAGATAATGGCAAAGAGTTTCGCGGGAATGAATTTGAATATTTTTGTAACAAGTGTTGTATATAAAGGCGAAATACTACTCCATATACACCTCATCAAAATGGAGTTGTATAAAGGATGAACATGACACAGATGGAAAAAATCAAAGTGCATGTTGAGTGTTGTTGGGTTAGGGAAAGAATTTTGGGCATGGGTAGTGGGTACTGCATGCTACCTGGTCCATTGATCACCCTCCTCAACACTGGATGAAAGGACTCCACATGAGGTATTGACTGGTAAGAAACCCTCTGTCACACATATCAAGGTATTTGGATGTGAGGCCTATGTTCATGTTCCAAAGGAAAACAAGAGTAAGCTAGATAAGAAGGCTGAAAAGTGTGTCTTTATTGGGCATAAATATGGTCTCAAAGGTTCTAACCTTTGGAACACAGAAACTAAGAAGGTTGTGTATAGTCAAGATGTGGTATTTTGAGAAATGAAGGATGGTGTTAAACATTAATTCCTACCAAGTAACGAATAACCAAAATAAATAGAGTTTGATCCAAATGATGATGAATCAAACTCTATAGAAGAACAAGAATAAGAAGAATAAGATCATCATACTCCAATCACCAAGGATGTGGTATAAAAAATTTGATACTTATATGTTGGGACTTCTCTTCACTAGAAGAAAAGAGGATCATTGTCTATATTTTAAATTAATTGGTGATCATTTGATTTATTTGTTCTTGTATTTGGATGGTATGTTGCTGATATGAAATAACAAGGACATTATCCAGGATGTGAAAATTCAGTCGTCCTCTAAATTTGACATGAAGGATATTGGTGATACAAATTTCATTTTGGGAAAGGAAATTAAAAGAGATCAGAAAAACCTGAAACAATGGTTAAATAAGAGAAAATATGTGCTTAAAATATTGCAGAGGTTTAATATGTAGGAATGTAAACCAGTCAGGGTCCATATTCCTATAGGTGTAAATTCATATGTGGATGAGTGTCCCAAGACATAGATAAAGGAGGAGGACATGTCTCATGTTCCATATGCAAGTGAGGTTGGTAGTTTGATGTATGCAATGGTATGTACTAGACCAAACATTTCACATGAAGTGAGAGTTTTGAGAAGGCATATGTCAAAACCAGGGAAGGAGCATTGGACATCAGTAAAGAGAGTTTTCATGTATTTGTGTAGAAATACTAGCTATGGATTGTGCTACAAAGGAAGACCAATATTGAACAAAGTGTTGGACATACATGGTTTTGTGGATGCATATCGGGCTGGAGATATGGATCGTACAAGATCTACAAGTGCGTATGTGTTTAATATGTTTGGAAGATAAATCAATTGGATGAGAAAAACATAGTATGTAGTGGCACCTTCAACTACATAAGTTGAATACATGGCAGCCACTCATGCAAGCAAGGAATCAATATGGTTGAAAATATTGTGTTCAAGTATTGGGTTGGTACAACAAGTTGTAAGGATATCTTGTGACATCCAAAGTGCAAATTTTCTAGCGAAGAACACAAATTATCATTCAAAGACAAAGAATATTGATGTTCAATATCACTTTGTGAGAGACATGGTTGAAGAAAAAAAGTTGTTGCTGATGAAGGTGGACATTGTTAGCACTCTGTAAATTCGTTAGGATGAGAAAAAAAATGACAGAGATAACCTACAAACCAAATTTAAGACCAAAAAATAGCCTTTATAGCCTAGAGAGGGCTCTCTCTGAGCTTAGTCTCTCACAGATAATGGCTTTGGATTTTCGGCTAGGTTTATTGTGTTTGTGCAATGTTTCTAGTTCTGTTGGAAAGGGGATACAAAAATTTGGGCCATGGAGTCAAATTCCAGAAAGTGAGAGAAATAAATAACTTGGTAACTAAAACTTGAGAGGAGAAAGTCTAACCAGGCAATGTTCTTTCAGTTCAAATTTATTGTGTGTGGCGGGAGAAAAATACATAAAGAAACGCAGAGAACCATTGGAGATGAATTATGAATTACTTAGAAGAAAACACATGTGTTTAAATGGTGAAGTCTAAAGCACCTCATGATCAATTCTAGACTTATAAAACATTCCGATTTATATAGGATAAAAACATGGATATACAGAAAACAAGAAACACGTACATAAGAAAGATCACAGTACATCAAACCACCACCATTATAATATTTTCATCAAAGTCTTGGGACCTTTGCATTATATTTCAATCAGGTTCAAAAGTTACATTCAATAGTCATTGTCTACACTACTTTTTCCAATCAACCTGGCTTACATTGAAAAGATGCAATATATAGAAAACGATGCACCTCTTGGGTTGCCATGCCTCCAACTACTACTCCTAGAATTTCGTCTTTGGTTATTCCCTGTCACATGATATTTTAAATGGGACTTACTAAGAATAGGAACTCAAATGTACCCAATGATGTCATAGCCAATGTATTTACCATGATCATTCAATCATCAACAAGATTCCATCATTAATAAGTGATGCATCAAATTTTCCCCTTTGAAGGGTCACCTAAATGATCGAGCAGTTTGTCAGACTTCTTTCACCTAGTGTAATGGGATTTGATTGATGTCACATGATCATTGGTTGTGGTATGCATGTGGCAGGTGACTGTGGACTATCACTTGTGTTTTCCAGATGACGACAATGGTCGGGAGACCACACATCTCCTTCGAAACTGTTGTATGTTCTGCCTACACTTGTCCTTCTCCATAGGTGGTTTTTTCATCATTTGCGCGATGTATATCCACCATGAGGACACCCATCAGGTTCCTTGATTCTCAGTAGGAGGCATGACACGGGGAGGGAGGAAGTTTGTGCCATATTCAAACAGACAAAACGGGGTCGAGTCAATTATGCTTCTGGCCTTATCTGCAATCTTGATATTTTAAGCATTTTCCTAAGGGAAAAGTTGCGCCTTTTCAGATTCTTTACCTATCTTCACAAGACCTGGTTACCCTTTATCTTTATGTGAGCATTGGCTAGAGATGTGTGGACTTTTTCCATGGCTGGTTCACATTCCGTGAAATTATCTGTGATCTTCTCTTCTGACATTCTCTGCTCCTCTTGCAGCTGGATGATCATGTCTTGCGCTTATATGAGTTGTCTCTTGATCTAATTCGTATTCCCTTCTCGTCTCTTTGACGTTGATGTCTCGACCTCCCTTTTCGCTAACTAATTTCTCAATTCCCTATTCTCTTGGTACAACTCGACGATAGAGAGTTGTTATTTCTTTAGTTGTCACGACGACTCCCAAACATCCATGCTTTCGGTGCCCGACCTTCTCCCTCTGTCAAAAATTTCCCATCTCAAACCTTCGACAAGTTCTAACCAGATAGTGCACATGAGTAACTTTTCAAAAACTGATTGGGTGCATGGGTCAATTGGAGATTGGGCCTCCTCAGGCTCCTTGTCCTTCGTGATCCTTCTTGTTTCTCGAGGTACTAGTTGTTGGGGAAATGAGGCTTACACAATCTTTTATTTTCCCACAACCCCTTCTATTTCTGCCTGCGTGCTACAAGATGTTGCTTCTCCTACGGGTAGAGGGGGATCTCCCTTAGGGTCCCTGGGGATGTCAGCTGAAAGAAGAAAAAAATCCCAATCCTTTCCCAGACGCCTAAATTCATCAAATATCAACGATTTGATTATTGAGATATGGAATAAGTTCTTCTATGGCTGGTTTTCTTCGGCTTGAACATTGTCCACCATTTCTCCTAGACTTTGGTGCAAGAAGAAAGGTAAGTTCAGTAGCCTCTTACCTGTGAAATGCATTAGAATTCATATGTGATGTGGGTATATTCTGTCATACCTTCTTTCAAAAGTGAGATACTTTCTAATCGCCTTCAGGAGTTTCTGAAAAGGCTCCCATAGATACTGACTTGGAACACCTGTTTTGTTTTTCTCGTTCAGGTATTTTGGTTTGATGAATTATTCATAGAACAACATGTCCAAATGCATTCCATTAGACCACTTCTCACCATGCAGAGGGATCTCCGTCGCGGCTAACATAGTTTCCTTTATCACCCAGAATATGATTCCTACAATAACCGTGCAGAACCCATTAAATCTAAGCGCGAACTCTTCCTCCAATTTCACATTGTATCCTTGGATTTTCTCGCAATAGTGCGTGCATCCAACTTGTTCAAAATATTCCCTAATATTTCAGTCTTCATTGATCAATGCCAGGTATTGAGGCTCAAGCCTCACAGTTCTTCCACTATGCTCCCTCTCCCTTATGTTTTGGGATGTCATCATTGTGCAATGCATGTTTGTTATGTGCACATGGTAGTGAAATATGACACACCCTTCACGCAACAAATGGATAATGATAATATTATCCCCTACCTGTCGGATGGGCAGTAGAGGAACTTTGTGTGATAAGTGAAAATGAATTTAGGAATTCGTTGTGTGGCCCCCAGGCGCCACGAAGAATCTTGGTGTAGGAATGGGTCGATGTTGTGACAATGATGATGACAGGATCATCGCAGTAGGGGAGCACAACAAAGAATTTGGGTGTGAAAAAAACTTTGAGGATGAAGGATGATCGTGAGAGGGATTGCCGCCTGACAGACTAGCTTGTGACCAACTATGATAGTTTCTGAACCATGATTCAAGACAGAAAAAAATGTAGCAATCTTGAATGACCAAGTTTGTGACACAACTGATGGCAGCAAGATTTCCCGCTGTGAGAAGACTCACGACTCGCAAGAAAAATTACAGACAACACATAAAATCAGATGGTGAAAGAGATACACGTAGAATGATTGGCATTTTTAACTAAATGGGTGAGGGATGGAATCGTGATAGAGGAAATTGAATCCATGGTGATGAGAATTTTTGCAGCAGAATGAATATTTTCACAACACACTCATGCGATGGGTACACTCCAGAGTGTGTAAAGTACATATGATAAGAGCTGTAGAGTATACATGATATGAGCGTCATGATTTCTTATCCTTTCTGACTTCATAATGAGCTTATGATGGTCATTATATCTATCTACGTTAACCTTACTCTAAAAAAATTCTTCGACCTTTGGCACGTAAATATCTCTTTCTGACAGGACCCAACATTTTTGGAAAAGACCTTTACAATTGATGCATGTTTGATTATGACACCCTTTTCCGAATCCAAGGTCTAGACTGACCACTTGATGACTTCGACCCATTCATTGTTTAGTACTTGACCTCACATGATTTGACACATAGACCATGACTCATCTAGCAATGACGATAACTGAAAAAATGATGACATTAACAGTTGACTCCAACGGGGATGCTATCCTCCCGGTGAGGTGGAAAAGAAAAACAGACAAGGTGCCTGACCATTGGGATTTATTTTATTTTCATACTCTAAAACAACGAAAAATACTCACCCTAGAACTTCTTGAAATAGTCACGACCAGATTCAGCATAAACTTAGGGCCTGCACTCCAGGCTTAAATTTTCTATTGACATACGGACTCAAAACGCCTTCTTTGAAAACACAAAAAATGACTATCTACAATGACATGAAAACCTAAACAAACCATACTAAACCAAATAGTGTTTAAGAAACCTGCCATTTACAGGCCCCCCACCAGTGAGTTCTCCATTAAGCTCTTGTACCATATATGCGTTGTTCCCATGATACATGACAATCCTGAATGGCCCCATCCAAAGATGATCTAATTTTCCATGCTTTTCTTTGTCTTCATTCCTTGCATCCCACTTCAACACTAGATCATTCACCTTGAAATATTCCTTCTTAGAGTGCTTGTTGAAAATTTTCTTCATCCTGTCTTGGTAAAGCTGTGATCAATCAAAAACCTATTCCCTCATCTGTTGTGCATGAATTAATTGATTTATCCTCCTCTGAGCGTTGTTTGGTTTGGCCTCTTTCTCTTGCAGCAACTTCTTGATGGGAAATCCCAATGAGGTGGGAAAAACTACCTCTGCGCCATATACAATTTGGAATGGTGATGTGGAGATGGAATTTTTGGTAGTGATTATGTCAGCCCATAGCGTGTAGATAAGATTCTTGTGCGAGGCTTTCTTTTTGTCCTGTAGGAACCTTTTAATAATCCTGGTTAAGCTTTTGTTGGATGATTCCGCCAATACTTTACCTTGTGGGTAATAAGACATAGAATGTCCCAGGGTTATATTGTGATTGTTACAAAATGTCTCCATCTTCTTGGGCTTAAATGTTTCTTTGTTATCTGTGATGATCTTGACAGGGAACCCACACCTAGACAAGATATTGGTCTCCAGAAACTGAATAATAACTGTGTCGATAGCTTGCCTTATGGGGACCGCTTCGATCCATTTGGTGAAGTATTCTATGGACATTAGTATCCATCTATGCTACACCGACGATGGCAGATGGATTTCTACTAAATATTCCAGACCCCATTTCATGAATGGTGCTCTGACATAGTTAAGTTTCAATGGCAGAGGTTTCAACTTTCTCTTTCCATTGAATATCTTGAACTCATGGTAACTGGAAACTTCATTGTAAACATCTGCAAAAATATTGGGCAAATAATAGCCTTCCCTCAGGATTTTATGCATGGTGGTTTTCCAGTAGTGATGCCCCACACAGTCTCCTTTGTGGAACTCCTTGATAACTGATGCCCCACACAGTCTCCTTTGTGGAACTCCCTGATAACTGATGCTCCACACAGTTTCCAACAAATAATTTATTAATATCCCTTCTAGATTTTTCCAATATAGAGAGTTATCTAAGATGAAAAACTTAACAAAACTCATCTTTAAGAACCTATCCTTGGTTTTGATTAACCCTAGAGGGGCTTGAAAATTTCTCAACACATAAATGATATCAGCGTACCAAGGTGAATCGATGACTTTCTGAGATACCTACGAGGCTTCTTCTTCTCGAGGGTTCTCCGACAGATCAACAATGAAGTTTATTCCCAGAACATCACAGTTCAACTGCGCCATCAATTTTTCGAGCCCCTAACCCTTAATCAACTTTGTGGGCTTGATTTAGAGGTCATATTCCAGCATTACTGTGATCCATTTACCTCTCCCCTTAAGGTCAGGATGTCCTTGACAGAATTGTTGGGAAGGTTATAATCAATGACGTAGGAATGCAGTATATAAGTACTGAACTCCTTAAGGGATTTCACCAAGGTGTATTCTTGTTTTTCCATGATATCATACCTCAGTGGGGAGTCTCTCAATGTCCTGTTGAAGTATGCTATAGGATTTTCAAAATTATTCTCTTCCTTCTGTGATAGTACGCCAGCGATGGTGTGCTCCGAGGCAAAGGAGAATAAGATAAAATATTTTTTGAAATATGGGCTATCCAATACGAGATATTTGGTTAGTGCCACCTTGATCTCTTCAAATGATTTCCTATATTTGGGGCTCTATTTTATCTCATTACCCTTTCTGAGCATACTCGTGATGTTCTTTATAATTTCCGCTAGGTTCGAAATGAACTTTCTCAGAAAGTTCACCTTTCCTAGGAAGGACTATACCTCTCTGTTTCTCTGAGGAGTGTTGATATTTAGAATTCCTTCCACCCTGCTGGGGTATATATTTATGCCTTCCCTTGAGATAATGTGCTCCAACAGTTTCCCTTCTTGCATTCTGAATTTTGATTTTTTCAGATTCAAAGATATGCTGAAATTTCTGCATTTATGGAAGACCTTATTTAGATTCTCAAGATGTTGTTTGTTGGAGTCAGAAAGTATTGTTATGTCATCCAGGTAGTTCACGATAAACTTGTCTTTATCCTCAGGAAATGATATATCCATAGCCCTCTAGAAATTAGCTCCAGTGTTCATAATACCGAAAGGCATCTTTGTGTACATGAACGTACCCCATGGTATCGTGAAGACTATATTTTCCCAGTCATTCGAGTGTACCATGATCTGATTGTAACCCAAAAACCCTTCCATCATGGACATTTTCTGGGATCCAACTAGCTTATGTAGGATTTAGTCCATCTTAGGAAGTGGGTATTTTTCCTTGAGGGATAATCTATTCAAGTTCTGAAAATCCACGCATAACCTTATTTTGCCACTCTTCTTCTTTATAGGCACAAGGTTGGCAACCCATTTTGAAAATCTCAAAGAAAAAATAATTTTGGCTTCAAATAGTTTCTTTACCTCTTTGTCAATTAGTGGTAGTAGAAGGGGATTGATCTATCTTAGATTTTGCTTGAAAGTTTTTTTATCCTCTTTGAGAGGAATGACATGTTGAATCACTCTAGTTTCATAGACTTTCAAGTCTTCATAACTCCAGGAAAAAGCATCAGGAAAATATTTCATGAGGTTGATGTATCTTTGCTTGATCTATGAACTGAGTGTCTTTGACAATTTGATTATCTTTGGATTCTCCTGGGTCCCTATTTTTCAATCCTTTACATCTTCATCATTCGCAGTGATCCTGGAATTTCTGGCTACATCGTTTTCATCAAAAACAAATCCTAATGGAACCAATCCTTTGGGGATGATATTTCTTTTTAGTTGCACTATGTCCCTTCCAACTATCTGGTTCTGAAAGGGGTCATCATCACTGTGTGCAGTTGCGTCTTCATATTTTTCGCAACAACACTCATCATCAATGTTTACATTAGTGAACTCATCGTTGATTTGGAGGAATCTCTTCACATGTTTTTCATATTCAAACATCTGCCAATACTTGATATTATCGGGTATCGCGGGAATGTGTTTGACTTCAATCTCATACTTTATGTTGGGAAAAATTGGAATTTTAAACACTGAAGCTGAGGTAGTTAGGGCATCCGCAATTTGATTCTTCCCCCTTGGGATCACTGAAAAATTATACTCTAAGAACTCTTCGAGGAGGTCCAACACTAGATTCCTATATTCTCTTAGTCTGGGGTACTTGGACTGGTATATACCTTTCACTTGATTTATGATGAGCTCAGAGTATCCGTGCACTGTTATCCTCTTAGCATCCAATTTTTTCAAAGTTCTCAGACCCAAAATTAATGCCTCATACTCAGCCATGTTATTTGTATAATCAAAGAAGAGATTGCAAGAGAAGAGTTTAGAGCCCACCTTGGGAGGATTTATCCATACACTAGCTCCATCTCCTTCCTTGTTGATAGCTTCGTCGAAGCTCATATTCCACACTTCGTTCTCTGTGCAGTTTCTCAGATCTGCACACTCTTCTACTCGACGTGCGACCTTATGTTCGACAGTCATGAAATTTTTTGACTCCTCCCTTTCATAAGTTAAGTCATTGTAAAAAATAGAAGAGTCGATCTCGGTGTCGACAGAGTAGATAGGATGATTGTTTGGTTGGGTCTTGTTATTCACTGTATACTTGAGTAGCACCTCTCTATATAGTCTTATTTCTTGGCCAAAAATAGGGATGGTGGCATAAGACATATCCATCTACAGGGTTCCCTTTAATTTTGCGGCCCATGAATTGGATAACAACACGCAGAATTTAGGGGGGATGTCAGCTACAACCACGTCCATAACCAGATTCTTAGATGAAATTTGAGATAACGATAGGACCAAATATTTGATCAGACCCAAAAATTTCACCTTCCTTGAGTCAAAGGAGAAAATATATTTATAGGGCCTAGTGACGTCCAAACGTAACTCGTCCATGACTAGTGTTGGCATGAGATTGTGTGACGCCCCTGAATCAAGCATGGCGTTATGAAAAGTCATGTCATGGATTTTGAGGCTGACATAGAAAGGGGGATCATCTTCAATATTTCCATTTTCTTCTATGCATGGATCAAATAAAATGGCAGGGTGTTCGTCCTGGACATTCAGGGTATTAGGAGCCTCTTCCATCTTCAACATTTTAATGATCTGATCCTGATACTCTCCCTTCTTGATGAGCTCATTAAAAGGGACAGAGATTTTAATTTTGACCATTTTGTTCTCAAAGTTAAAGGGGGGAGGAGCTTTATCTACCTCTTTGATGCTCGTCTCCTTACTCGCCTCTCGTGCTTTATTTAAATCCTCCTCCTTAGAATTTCCTTTCTCCATCACAGCCCTTGCTGGATTGTCTTTCTTTGGTCGGCTTGCAGAAGGAGTGGTCACTTGGGTTTCTTTTGTGGGATTCATCTGTTGAGGCTTTGCAAACGTATTTCTACTCCTGATATTGTATTTCTTTTGAAACTACATCATGACATTATGATATCCTTTCTTGAATTCCTTCATTTATGAAGACAACATGTTCTTAGTCTCCAACATAATACCATCATTCGCGTCCATGAATTGATCGTGTTCTCCATTCATCAAGAACAAGTGTGTGTTCGAGGCGTTGCAACAATTCATCTAATCTTGGATCATCTGATCAAAATCTCCATTCACATAATTATTTTGTAATGGAGTTCTTATTTTCTTATCACCCTGCTCTCTTTGGTCTCTCTTCCTAATCTGCGGGACTAGAGCCCTTCCAAAGTTTTGATTTTTGGATTGGAAAACATTTTTCTCCTAGGCGACAAGCTTGTTCTCCATGGACATCCTTTCCATCAGCTTCTCCATAGTCTTCATCATCAATTCAAACTTTTCATCTAACAGACGAGACGTAGAGGGTTGCGTGTCTCCTTAAGGTTTCTTTCCATTTCTGTCAAATTTTTATTTGATCCTTCCCAATGCCCTAGAATTTACTTTGACTTCTATTGCATCACTCATCATAGAGCCTAAGGTAGTAGATATTCTTTCTCTCAGCAACAAGGCAAAATCACTGTCAAAGGAATCAACATATCGAAGCTGCGTAACTCCAGGAGCCGACTGGAATTATGTGGGGATTGAGTTGTAGACCTTCATGAATTGGGCCAAGAACTCTTCCACCATTTCCTCTGGTTCTCTCTTCATATTTGTGTACTATGTTAGTAGTTGCATAGGATTCTTTTTGTGTTCCCATTTGGCAAGAAACAATGTTTCAAGCACTGCGAAATCAAGGATGCTTGCTACTCGAAGGGCCTTAAACCACTTCTTAAACTCCCCCGAAAGAATCTGCATGAACAATATCATTTTCACATCCTCGTGATCAACCTCTTCTAGATAAACAAAATTTTTGAACCAATACAAGTGATTTTGGGTAGAGGCGTTTCCTTCGACATCATATAGCTTGATCCTTTGATTATGGTTCTGAGGCAAATCATGCAGTTGGGCTGGTAGAGAAAGAGGGGAAAATCTAGTAGCCATTTCTCTAGGAGGGTTTGTAATTGGAGGAATGTTCTAAGTGGGGATTATATCAGCTCATGGGATTTTTTTTTGTATCAAAGATTGAAACCTCTTCTCATCGAAGACTATCTCATCCAAGTAGGTTTCTGATTTAGACCCGAACAGGGTTTGTTTGAACAGTGTATCGAAATAAAGGTCGTCGATGATTTGTACAACATATTTGGGTAAGGATAATTTTATGTCCAAGTAATAGAATGGGTCTTGCGCCTATTCCTTTTCCCTGTGCAAATTTTTTTCGGGATCCGACATGGGTGCTACAGGGTCCGAATCAGGATTGGATTTGGTATAAATTGTCTTTGGAGCCAGGATTTCCGAGTTACACTACTCTATGCTACTGGAATAATTCACTGGAGTCTCTAGGGTAAAGGTTTCAACCAATATAGATGTTTGGCCCACTGTTACCCTTAGGGGTCAAAACTATAGCTTTAGTCATTCTCCCAGGGAAAGTTTTATTCAATTTCGTCCTCGGTAATAGTGCAAAAATGTTAACACTCTGTAAATTAGTTAGGATGAGAAAATGAATGACATAGGTAACCTATAGACCAACTTTAAGACCATAAACTATCCTTTCCGACCTAGAGAGGGCTCTCTCCAAGACTTAGTCTCTCACAGATAATGGCTTTCAATTGCCAGCTAGGTTTATTCCGTTTGTGCAGTGTTTCTGGTTTTGTTGGCAAGGGGATACATAAATTTGGGCCATGGAGTCAAATTCTAGAAAGCGAGAGAAACAAATAACTTGGTAACTAAAACTTGAGAGGATGAAGGCTAAGCAGGAAATGGTCTTTCAGTTCAAATTCATTGTGTGTGGCAAGAGAAAAATACATAAAGAAACTCATATCACCATTGGAGATGAATTTTCAATTACTTAGAAGAAAACATAGGTGTTTAAATGGTGAAGTCTAAAGCACCGTGCGATGAATTCTATACTTATAAAACGTTATGATTTAAACAAGATACATACATGGATATACATAAAACGGGAAACACATACATAAGAGAGATCACAGTACATCAAACCACAACCATTAGAATATTTTCATCAAAGTCTCAGGACCTTTGCATTATATTTCAATCAGGTTTGAAAGTTACATTCAACAGTCACTCTCTACACTACTTTTCCAACCAACCTGGCTTACATTGAAAAGATGCAATATATAGAAAAATATGCACCTCTTGGGATGTCATGCCTCCAACTGATACTCCTAGAATTTCGACTCTATTTATTCCCTATCAGATGATATTTTGAATGGGAATTACTAAGAATAGGAACTTGAATATACCCAATCATGTCATAACTGATGTATTTACCATGATCATTCAATCACCAACAAGATTCCATCATTAAGAAGTGATGCGTCAGCATTTCTCCTTTGAAGGCTCACCCGAATGATCGAGCACTTTGTCAGACTTCTTCCACCTAGTGTAACAATCTTTGATTGATGTTTCATGATCATTGGTTGTGATATGCATGTGATGAGTGACTGTGGACTATCACTTTTGTTTTCCAGACGGTGAAAATGGTCAAAAGATTTTGGCACAGGGGCAGACCCAGGGTTCAACACTACAATAGCGCACCAACAAAACCCTAACTATAGATCCTTTCGGAAACACCTTCAAAGCATATGAAGTCTCACCCGAGGTAGAGGCAAGGGTGGTTGCGAGACTCAGGTGTCTGCAACCTTAGCTGGGACACAGATCTGTGATTATAATTCTTAACAAATCACTTAGCATTAATAGTTCATCAATATTCAATCAACAACTACTGCGTGGATAGAACATAACATCATATCATTCACTCAGATCTGAGATATTTAAGTATTCTATCATGAAAAGGCAAATTATATTTATCATAGTAATAACTAAGCATCTTCATGTGGATCAGATCTAACATTCTTACACATCATTAGCACAAAGCATGAACAAATGTATCGATCTCTATCAAAGCACTTAGCAAGAGAGTCATAACCACATTAAGACAAGAACAAAGCATAACAACATAGTGTTTACGTGGTTCACCCCCACCCTGGGGATACACCCACCAAATCTTCTTCTTTATTGTATTCAGTCAATCGGTTACAAGCATACAGCCTCAAAACCCTTACTCCACACAGGAAAAAAGATCTGCATAGCTTGCTATATCCTTCTTCCTTGCGTTCCAGCACTAAGCCTTCCACAATCTTGCTACAGTGACTTGCACTTAACTCTGCAAGTCTCACATAGTATGCACAAAGCCTTATAATTCCTGATCACATAGATCCAACTCTTGGCACTTAGCCTACTTGCATACTAACATCACATATATGCCTTCGTTCTCTTCTCCCCATTTTACATTGCCTATACATCTATTTATACATACAAAATAGGCCTAAACATGGATAAACCCATGGGACGACATCCCATTCCCGTTACATATTCCCATATCCCAAAAAGGACCCAGAAAGGGGCCAAGATCCTGCGATCTCTTCTTCTTCTTGTGCTCCTTCTTCGATAGGTTGTCGAAGTCCAAAAATAGGTCAAACTTGACCAGATATCAACAAAACCTGGTCAAGGGCCAACATGCCCCCAAAACTCATCTGTGACGTGTCCCGAGTCACTCTGATGTAGGAAGTTCTGCTTCAAACACTTCAAGCTTGGCTCAAAATTATTCAACTTGTTGTTGTGATAAGCACTCTTTTTCAGCAAATTCTTGAATGAATGCATCATTCACAGGTCCTTCCAGGTGCTATTCTATTGCAGTGCTAACCTGCTCCAGTTCTACTCCCCAGCCTTCCACCTCTGTAAACAACTGGTAGGCCTTATCTTGTGTCGATTGGATTTTCTAAGTTATCTCCATAAATATGCTCTGGATATTATGGATTTGATGTTTGGTGGTTCGCTGCTCTTGAGATCTCTTCATTCTCTTCACACCTAACAGAGACTTCAGTTGCGCTTATAGTTTTTTTGCGTGTTGCTTTGCTTCCTAGAGCTGCGAATCCAGTGCCTGAAACTCTGGGTTCTCGGTAAGTTTATCATATGTCTGGGCACTGCGATCAAAGAATTGTTTTCATTATAAGGTAAGGGCCTTCAGTCTGTCAACTATGCTGTGGAAAGTGGCTTCTTGCTGGTCTCTTATATCCCGTGGAGTCTCTGGTACAATGCATAGCTCTAAATATCCTATGCATTGTTGTAGCTACTGGATCACTTCTTCAAGTTGTGATACTTGCTTCATGACTTGATCCTCTGCCTTGGATTCTACAACAGTCATAGAGCGATGTTCTCTGTTGACTGTTTTCTTCACTTTGAGTTGCTTGACGAGAAACTATTCCTTGCCTTGTTGCATATGTGCCTTTTCTTCATCGAACTTTGCTTGGAGAGTGCTCTTTTCCTGTTTGGCAACTCGACACTGTTCTACAAGTACTCCTTGTACTTGTAGCAAAGCTTGGGTGGCTTGCGTTGTTTCCTCTTACACTCGTCGAAGACGACCTTCGACTGTATCAACTATTTGGTAGATTTGAGTTGGCTCATCTCCCATTTCTAGCTCTCTCGACGTAGTGAAGACTACACGGTTGCATTGTAGGGATTTTTTTACTCCTCAGAGTTTAGTCGTGATTCGATCATAGAGCTCCTCTTTCTTTGTTTCTTTCTTCTCTGTTATCTCCAGCAAAGGAATCATAGTATGCTTCCCTATAACTTCCCAAGTTCTCTCTGTCATGATATTCACCTGTGTTTCCTCATCTAGAACATAGTCAATGTCGAAGTCTCCTATCCTTGCTTCAATGCATTCTTTTTCTTTGAATATCCCTGATATGCTGATATGTTGGTGGTCATTCAAGGTTTCTTTCATCTCTAACAATACTTTCTTTGATTATTTTTTGGATTCTGCCATTTCTGGATCTGGATTAGGGTTTTCCTGGTTCAAATTCATTCCCTCAAGCTTAGAAATCATTCTAGGGAAATCCAACACTTCATGGTCCATAGCTTTACAACAAAGACAACTAGGTCTTATTCTAGGGAATTCCTTAGCAAGATGTCCTGGTCTTCTGTAGCTGTAACAGAGGGTTAGTCTTGTCTTTCTTTTAAGTGATCCCCAGGTTCCCCTGTACTACGCACTGGAAGTATAAGAGCTAACCTGCAACAAACTCTTTCTAGGACCCTGCATCCATTTGTTAGTCCAAACATTCTTTCTATGCATAGGTATAACATATCTTTCACTATTCTTGTCAGATCTATTAATATCAAATATTCCTTCATCTATCAATACCCTATTTTTCGAACAAGGACAGACTCTATTAAACATACCTAGATCCATACTCTAGAAAAAAAAAATCCACTTATCTTACTTCTACAGAGCACAGAGCTTCTAGATCTAGAAATTTTCACTATTCTTACCTTTATCAGAGCACAAAGCTTGTAGATCTTACCAATTTTAATCAGAAATTCTCACTTTTACCTTTCTTAGAGCACAAAGCTTTCAGATCTTGCTTCTCTCCTTCAGATCTGACTTCTTTTCTTTAGATCAAGATTTTTTCTTTTGGCATAGATCTTTATAAATCAAGTGGAATACTGCACACTAGAGCGACATATCTATGCATAGAGATTTCACAACTTTAGGATGAATCTTTGCACAAAGATCCTTCTTTCTCAATTCCCAACAATCATAGTTTTAGGTCCAGGCAACATAACCATTTGTTGGCATAGGGCCAGACCTAGGGTTCAACACTACAACACACCAACAAAATCCTAACTATCGGCCCTTTAGGCAACACCTGCAACAAAGATGAAGTCTCACCCAAGGTAGAGGTAGGGGTGTTTGCGAGACTTAGGTGTCTGCAACCTTAGCTGGGACATAGATCTATGATTATAATACTTAACAGAGAAATTAGCATCAATAGTTCATCAATATTCAACCAACAACTACTGTGCAGATAGAACAAAGCATCGCATCATTCACTCATATCTGAGGTATTTAAGCATTTTATCATGAACATGCAAGTTATATTTAACAGATTAAGCACTAATCATCTTCATGTGGATCATATCTAACATTATTACACATCATTAGTACAAAGAAAGAATAGACGTATCTATCTCTACCAAAGCACTTAACAAGAGAGTCATAAGCACATTAAGACAAGCAAAAAGCATAAAAACATAGTTTTTATGTGGTTCACCCCCACCCTAGGGATACGTCCACCAAATCTTCTTATTTATTATCTTCAGTCTATCGGTTATAAGAACAGATCCTCAAAACCCTTACTCTGCACAAGACATAAGATCTGTGCAGCTCGCTATATCCTTATTCCTTGCGTTCCAACACTAAGCCTTCCACAATATTGCTACAATGACTTGCACTTAACTCTACAAGTATCACACAGTATGCACAAAGCCTTACAATTTCTGATCACACAGATCCAACTCTTAGCACTTAGCCTACTTGCATACTAACATCACATAGATGCCTTCATTCTCTTCTCCCCCTTTTACATTTCCTATACATCTATTTATACATACAAAATAGGCCTAAACATGGGTAAACCGATGGGCCGAAATCCCATTCATGTTACATATTCCCATATCCAAAAAAGGACCCAAAAAGGGGCCGAGATCTCGCGATATCTTCTTCATCTTGCGCTCCTTCTTTGATAGGCTGTCGAAGTCCAAAAATAGGTCAAACTTGACTAGATATAAAAAAAACCCAGTCAAGGGCCAACATGAGACCACGCATCTCCTTCAAAACTGTTGTGCATTCTGCTTACACTTGTGCTTCTCGACAGGTGGGTTTTTTAGCATCCGTGTGACGTATATCCACCGCACGGACACCCGTCAAGTTCCTTGATTCCCGGTAGGGGGAAGGACATGGGGAGGGAGGAATTTCACACCACGTTTAAAAAGACAAAAATGGGGTTGGGTCAATTATGCTTCTGGCCTTATCTGCAGACTTAATATTCTAATCGTTTTCCTGAGGGACTAGTTGTGCCTTTTCATATTCTTTACCTGTATTCACAAGACCCTGTTCCCCTTCACCTTTGTGTGAGCACTGGCCAGAGCTAGGTGAACATTTTCCATGGCCGATACACATTTCATGAAATGCTCTGTGATCTTTTCTTCTGACATTCTCTGCTCCTCGCATAGCTGGATGATCGTGTCTTGCACTTCCTTGAGTTATCTCTTGAGCCAATTCAAATTCCCTTCTAGGCTCTGTGACACTAATGTCTCGACAACCCTTTATGCTAACTACGTTCTCAATTTCATATTCTCCTGGTACAACTTGACGATTGTGAGTTTTTCTTTCTTTAGCTATCACAACGACTCCTGAACATCCATGCTTTTGGTTCCCAACCTTCTCCCTCTATCACAGATTTCCCGGCTCGAACCTTCGACAGGTTCTAGCTGAACAACGCACATGAGTAACTTTTCAGCACCGATTGGGTGCATGGTTTGATGGGAGCTTGGGCCTCATCAGGCTCCTTGTTCTTCCTAGGCCTGCCCCTTTTCCAAGGTACTGGTTGTTGGAGAAATGAGGCTTCCACTGTCTTTTCTTTTCCTGCAGCCCCTTCTATTTCCACCTCCATGCTGCGATACGATGTTTCTCCTACGAGTAGAGGGGGATCTCCCTTGGGGTTGCTGGGGATGTCGACTGGAAAGAGAAACAAATCCTAGTCCTTTCCTAGTAGCCTCAATTCCTCAACTATCAATGATTTGATTAGTGAGAACTGGGATGAGTTCTTCTTTGGTCGGTTTCTTCAGCTTGGAGGTTGTCCACCAGTTCTCCTAGACTTTGGTGCAAGAAGAAAGGTAGGTTCAACGACCTCTTACTTGTGAAATGCATCATTAGTCTGATGTGATGTGGTTATATTATGTCATACCTTCTTTCACAAGTGAGATACTTTCTAATTTCCTTCAGAAGTTTCTGAAAAGGCTCCCATAGATACCGACTTGGAACACTCGTTCCATTTTTCCCATTCATGAAGTTTGGTTTGATGAATTATTCATAGCACGACACATCCAAAGAAATTCCCTTAAACCACCTCTAACCACACAGAGGATCTCATTCCTGGCTGACAGAGTTTCATCCGTCACCTAGAATGTGATTCCTACAATAACCACGCGAAACCCATTAAATTTGAGCGTGAACTGTTCTGCCAATTTCACATTGTATCATTGGATTTTCTCACAATAGTGCATGCATCTGACCTGTTCGAAATTTTCCCTGACATTTGGGTCTTCTTTGATCAATTCCAATTCTTGAGGCTCGGGTCTCATAGTTCTACCACTGCGCACCCTCTTCCTTATGTTTTGGGATGTCGTCATTGTGCAATACGTTTTTGTTCTGCACACGTGGTAGTGAAAGATGACACCCCCTTCACGCGACAAATGGATAATGATAATCTTATCCCATACCTGTCGTAGGGGCGGTAGCAGAACTTTGCATGATAAGAGAAAATGACTTTAGGAATTCATTGTATGGGCTGAAGGTGCCATGAAGACGCTTGGTTCAGGAATGGGTCGACGTTGTGACAATGATGATGATAGGCTCATTGCAGTAGGGGAGATAAATAGAGAATTTGGGCGTGAAAAGAACTCTAAGGATGAAGGATGATCGTGAGAGGGATCGTCGCCCGAAAGACTAGCTTGTGACCAAATTTGATAGTTTATGAACCATGATTCAAGACAAAAAAATACTGCAATCTTGGCCGACCAGGTTTGTGACATAACTCATGGAAATTGACTTTCCCAGAGTGAGAAGACTTAGGGATTGCAAGAAAAATTACAAACAACGCATAAACTCGGATGGTGAAAGAGATACATGCAAAATGACTGGAATTTATAACTTAACGTGCGAGGGATGGAATCATGACATAGGACACTCAATGCATGGTGATGAGAATTTCTACAGCAGGCTGAAGATTTGTGCAGCACACTCACGTGACGGGTACACTACGAAGTGTGTAAAGCACAAAGTATAAGAGTTGCAGAGTATACGTGATATGAGTGGCATGATTTCTTATCCTTTCTAACTTCATAATGAGGTGTTGATGATCGTTATATTTGTCGACATTATCCTTACTCTAACAACTTTCGTCGACCTTTGTCACGTAAAATCTCTCTTTCTCATAGGACTCGACCTTTTGGGAAAAGACCTTTACAATTCACACATGTTTGATTACGATGCCATTTCTTGATTCCAAGGGCCAAGCCGAACACTTTCTTACTTCGATCGATTTGCTGTTCAATACCTGACCTCACGTGCTTTGACACAAGGACCATCACTCATCTAGGACTGACTCTAACTAAAAAAATGACGACGCTAATAGACGTTTTGAAGAATGTTGCGTGTTTATTAACAAAATATGTGAGCACGGATAATTTATCTTGGTGTAGAGGATATATGGGCATTGTTTCCCTATATTGTTGACTATGTAACCCTATAACCCCATGTATGCAAAGAAAACAAGTGGGAGAATGTTGGATATTTGTTATATTCTTTGCACGATGAGAAATAGTGTCTACGTTGTGTCGGGAAAGCAAGGGGGTAAGAGGGGGGGATACTAGGACCCCCCTCGAGGCTTGCAAGGGGGAAGATCCCCCATGCGTGGGGGTTAGGGGGAAGTTCCTTGGATTCTGTATCCATTTTTGGGTGCTCCTCATTTTTCCTGTTCATTTATGGGTGGTTTTTCAGCACATGGTTTTTCGCCAATGGTTTTCTATTTTCAGTTAAGGAATTATGGTTGTTGACTAATCCAGATCATTGGATTAAGGTTTTGGATTCCATTGGCTCCTATATGTATATTGTATTGTAAAAAATGTATGATGTGAATGAATATAGAATATGTTGGTTTTCCCGGTTTGGGTTTCGAGGGGAAAACTATGTGTAATGTGTGTATTTTCCATTGTATATTTTCTATTATTTTATTGAAAATCTGTTTGCAGTAAATTATTGTACAAGGTTAAAATATACATTTAAGATATGGACGAACTATCTCATGGGAAAAATATTTGAATTAAGGATAGTCCATAGTGGTTTGAAATATATTTTTGAATAGCCAATTTTGAATGCTAGGAAAACAAGGTGGGTGGAATTTTTAAGTGAGTATGACTTTGACATCAATCATATCAACGGAAAAGAAAACAAAGTTGTTGATGCACTCAGTAGAAGAGTAAATATCATGCATGCTACAGTCATTAGTATGCATCAATCAGATTTAAAGAGCATAATTTTAGATGTTGTTGTTACAGATCAGCATTACCTACAGGTAAAAGAAATTTTATAGCAAGAAAACGTACATAAAAAAAATTAAAGAGTACAAGATTAAGAAAGATAGATTACATATGCATAATAATAGAATTTATGTTCCTAGTTCTGGGGAACTTAGGAATTTAGTATTAAAATAAATGCATAATGTTCCATATGCTGGACATCTTGGTTACCAGAATATAATTGCAGCAGTAAGAAGCCAATTCTTTTGGCTAGGAATGAAGAAGGATGTTGTTGATTAGATTTCCAGATGTATGGAATGCCAGAGAGTAAACATTGAGCATAGACACCCAATGGGTTTGCTTCAACCATTGCCAATTCCAGAGAAGAAATGGGAAGTGGTAACCATTGATTTTATAACTAAATATCCTAAGAAAACAAGGCAACATGATTCTATAATGGTAGTTGTGGATAAATTTAAAAAGGCTTTTCATTTTGTTCTTGTGAAAATGACTCATACAACAACCAATATTGCAGAAATTTACATGAGGGAAATTGATAGGTTGCATGGGATACTTAAGGTAATTGTTTCAAACAAAGATACAAAGTTTACTTCAATTTTATGGATGGGATTATTTAAAGGATTTCGTACAAATATGAATCTTATCATATCATACCATCCACGGTTAGATGGGTAGATGTAGAGAGTCAACTAAGTGATTGAATACATGTTGAGAATGTATGTGATGGATAAACCATCTAAGTGGGAAGACTACCTACATTTGGTTGAGTTCATATATAATAATGGGTATCAATATTTATTGAATATGATCCCATTTTAGGCTTTGTATGGTAGAAAATGAAATACTCCAGTGAGTTGGTACAACCCAACAGAAATTGTAGTACTTTGGCCAAAATTTCTCAAGCACATGGAAGACCAGATGGTTATAATTAAGCAGAATTTAAAGTAATGCAGATAAGAAAAGTTCATATAGAGAATTTAAAGTGGGTGAGCATGTCCTTTTAAAGGTGAAGCACAAGAAGATCTCATTGAAGTTGGGTAGCTATAAAAAGCTAACAACTAGATTCTGTGGTCCATTTGAGATCTTGGAAAGAATAGGGCCGGTCACATACATTCTTGCATTTCCTACTTCCATGAATGTGCACAATGTATTTCATGTCTCTTTTATGAAAAAGTATATACATGATCTTAAACATGTTATTGATTGGAATTCGATGTAGGTAGAGACATGGGGAGACTTTTAGGTCCATCCAATGCACATATTGGACAAAAAATTCAAAATGCTCCAGAATTGAGTTATAGAGTTGGTAAAAGTTCATTGTATCTGCTACGGTCTTAAAGATGCTACTTGTGAGCATGAATATTCCATGGGGGCGGAGTACCCACAACTTTTTGAATAAATTTTGAAATTTTGATTTATGTTTTGTATATGCACTAAGGATAGTGCCAAAATAAGGGGAAGGGGAATGTAATACCCCGATTTTGAGTCCCCATATGAAATAATTTATTTTTTATTTGATGAAAGGTCAGAGTGCCCAAACAATTAAAGAGGCTAGCATGCCTAGGAAATGTAATGCCATGATCATTATTAATAATAAAATACATTGTTGGTTGCAAGATAGATAAGGAAAAGAGTTATAGGGGGCTATGATTCCATGAGAGAGGGGGCTTAAGGGGATAAGTCATTTTATCATATTTTATTTACCCATAATTGTTTTAATGGAGAGAAGTGGTTACATGTGCTTCTTGGCAAAGGCCATGGCATTCTTGATTTTCAAGTAAATATTTAAACCCATCTTGTGGGTTGTTTGGGGGTTCTTCTTCACTCACTCTGTTCATTAATTATTCATTGCTCACACTCTCCATTTTTTAACTTTTTCACTCATTCATTCTTGTTATTGGAATGTGACCATGGGGTATAATTATTTAGGAGGAAGCCAATTTTTGTTGGTTGTAGTAGTGAACGGTGTGTTTAAGCCATGAATTAATTCCTGCATTAATGAGATGCATTTGCATGTACTAAATTTGTATTTATAGTTGGGAATCTTGAGAATCCCAATATGGAGTTTCTTGAATAGATGCATTGGATCCCTGGAAGGAGTTGGAAAACTTGAGGGACCACATGGCAGAGAAGGGGTTCCATTATATTGGGTTGTGAAAGATGGAGAGAAGAGAGCTGGTGTACTTTGGATTGTTGTGTGTTGAGAAACATGTGAGAGCTTGAGTGTCGAATAGCGTCTATGGTTGGGTGGAGCATCCTTCGTCTATAGTCACTTGGTGAATTTTTTTCTTTAACGATAAGTGTTCTCTATCATGTGTTTCTCTGCTATATATTTATTTCCCCTGTGTATTAATTATTGTCTCTAAGATTTGTATGTTATAACATGCATTCTTGTTGGTTATTGCTATGCATGTCATGTCTAAATATTATTTATACTGTAGTATGAATATTTATTACTGCATGTGTTGTTATCATGTTTCTTTCATGCTTCTTTAATAATTAAATGGTATAAGAATTCAAAATCAGTTTCGAACATAATTTTTGAGGTAACGTGCCTGGCCCGGGGGTGGCTAGGTACATTAAAAATCATCATTGTTGTCAAACACTTCATCGAATAATGTGACCATGGTATTGTATGGTTCTATCAAATTTTATTCCATGCACGATACAAATCACCCTTTAAAATTTTACCATATGTCATATACAATGTGACCCAAGATGATAACCTATAATCCTGCATGGAAACCATAGGTATTATATGCACTATTAAAACCTTGCACTTATAACTTGTTTTGTTTATCACATGAGTTTATTTCCATATAGGGCTTAAAAATATTTGAACCATGAAACTGATGATAAGTATTCCATGACAATAATGTCTAGATTTCTTCTTCTTTTTTTTATGCATGAGCAAGCATATGTAGCATAACACTTTTATTTATTTATGGTTGCAAGAGTAGAATAATTCCAAAACTCCTTTTGTATTTATGACAGAACATAGCTTGGTCTTCATAATATTCTATGTTATCAGGTGAATATGAAAGGATATCAAACTGACTTATACCAGCAGGCCAAGGATCTTCATAGCAATAGAACTTTAATGATCCCATCTCTTGAAAAAAACGTGCATAAGTACTAAGAAAATGATTTGAAAATAAATACATTTGAATTTTATTAATACACTAATCCCTACTATTATTTATTTAGTAGTCATAATCATAGGCTTCATGATAATTTATGATATTTTTATATAGTAATGAAAAATTGAGCAATAAAGACAGATAGGGGGATAGAGAGGGAGTGTTTGAGAGTGTGAGAGGGAGGGAGAGAGAGAAAAACATGTGGTGTAGAGACAGATATAGAGAGA
>JASDQU010307310.1:34986-53377 GCA_032191745.1 Picea mariana | reverse complement strand
AACCCACCATTTACAGGCCCCCACTAGTGAGTTCTCCATTAAGCTCTTGTAGCATATATGCGTTGTTCCTGTGATACACGACAATCCTGAATGTCCGCATCCAAAGATGATCTAATTTTCCATGCTTCTCTTTGTCTTCATTCCTTGCGTCCCAGTTCAACACTAGATCATTCACCTTGAAATATTCCTTCTTAGAGTGCTTGTTGAAAATTTTCTTCATCCTATCTTGGTGAAGCTATGATCAATCAAAAACCTACTCCCTCATTTGTTGTGCATGAATTAATTGATTTATCCTCCTCTGAGTGTCATTTGGTTTGGCCTCTTTCTCTTGCAGCAACTTCCTGATGGGAAATCCCAGTGAGGTGGGAAAAACTGCCTCTACGCCATATACAATTTGGAATGGTGACATGGAGATGGAATTTTTGGTAGTGATTATGTCATCCCATAGCGCGTAGATAAGCTTCTTGTGTGAGGCTTTCTTGTTGTCCTATAGGAACCTTTTAATAATTCTGGTTAAGCTTTTGTTGGATGATTCTGCCAATCCATTACCTTGTGGGTAATAAGACATAGAATGTCCCAGGGTTATATTGTGATCGTTACAAAACTTCTCCATCTTCTTGGGCTTAAATGTTTCTTTGTTATCTGTGATGATCTTGACAGGGAACCCACACCTAGACAAGATATTGGTCTCCAGAAACTGAATAATAACTGTGTCAGTAGCTTGCCTTATGGGGACCGCTTCGATCCATTTGGTGAAGTATTCTATGGCCATTAGTATCCATCTATGCTACACCGACGATGGCAGATGGATTTCTACTAAAAATTCCAGACCCCATTGCATGAATGGTGCTTCGACGGAGATAAGTTTCAATGGAAAAGGTTGCAACTTTCTCTTTCCATCGAATATCTAGAACTCACGGTAACTGGAAACTTCATTGTAAACATCTGCGAAAATACTGGGCAAATAATAGCCTTCCCTCAGGATTTTATGCATGGTTGTTTTCCAGTAATGATGCCCCACACAGTCTCCTTTGTGGAACTCCCTGATAACTGATGCCCCACGCAGTTTCCAGCAAATAATTTATCAAGATCCCTCCTGGATCTTTCCAATATAGAGAGTTATCTAAGATGAAAAACTTAACAAACCTCATATTTAAGAACCCATCCTTGGTTTTGATTAACCCTAGAGGGGCTTGAAAATTTCTCAACACATAAATGATATCAGAGTACCAAGGTGAATCGATGAATTTCTGAGATACCTATGAGGCTTCTTCTTCTTGAGGGTTCTCCGACAGATCAACAATGAAGTTTATTCCCAGAACATCACAGTTCGATTGCACCATCAATTTTGCGAGCCCCTGACCCCTAATCAACTTTGTGGGCTTGATTTAGAGGTCATATTCTAGCATGAATGTGATCCATTTATCTCTTCTCCCCTTAAGGTCAGGCTATGTCAGGATGTCCTTGACAGAATTGTTGGGAAGGTAAGCAATGACGTAGGAATGCAGTATATAAGTCCTGAAATCCTTGAGGGCTTTCACCAAGGTGTATTCTTGTTTTTCCACGATATCATACCTCAGTGGGGAGTCTCTCAATGTCCTGTTGACGTATGCTATAGGATTTTCGAAATTATTCTCTTCCTTCTGTAATAGTATGCCAACGATGGTGTGCTCTGAGGCGAAGGAGAATAAGATAAAATATTTTGTGAAATGTGGGCTATCCAATACGGGATATTTGGTCAGTGCCACCTTGATGTCTTCAAATGATTTCCTATATTCGGGGCTCTATTTTATCTCATTACCCTTTCTGAGCATACTCGTGATGTTCTTTATAATTTCAGCTAGGTTCGAAATGAACTTTCTCAGAAAGTTCACCTTTCCCAGGAAGGACTGTACCTCTTTCTTTCTCTGAGGAGTGTTGATATTCATAATTCCTTCCACCCTGCTGGGTTATATATTTATGCCTTCCTTTGAGATGATGTGCCCCAACAGTTTCCCTTCTTGCATTCTGAATTTTGATTTTTTCGGATTCAGAGATAGGCCAAACTTTCTGCATTTCTGGAAGACCTTATTTAGATGCTCAAGATGTTGTTTGTTGGAGTCAAAAAGTATTGTTATGTCGTCCAGGTAGTTCACGATAAACTTGTCTTTATCCTCAGCAAATGATATATCCATAGCCCTCTGGAAATTATCTCCAGTGTTCATAATATCGAAAGGCATATTTGCGTACATGAACGTACCCCATGGTATCGTGAAGACTATATTTTCCCGGTCATCTGGGTGTACCATGATCTGATTGTAACCCAAAAACCCCTCCGTCATGGACATTTTCTGGGATCCAACTAGCTTCTGCAGGATTTAGTCCATCTTAGGAAGTGGGTATTTGTCCTTGAGGGATAATCTGTTCAAGTTCCGAAAATCCACGCATAACCTTATTTTGCCACTCTTCTTCTTTATAGGCACAAGGTTGGCAACCCATTTTGAAAATCTCAAAGAAAAATTAATTTTGGCTTCAAATAGTTTCTTTACCTCTTTTTCAATTAGCGATAGCAACAGGGGATTGATCTATCTTAGATTTTTCTTGAATTTTTTTTTATCCTCTTTGAGAGGAATGACATGTTGAATCACTCTAGTTTTATAGACTTTCAAGTCTTCATAACTCCAGGAAAAAGCATCAGGAAAATATTTCATGAGGTTGATGTATCTTTGCTTGATCTATGAACTAAGTGTCTTTGACAATTTGATTATCTTTGGATTCTCTTGGGTCCCTATTTTTCAATCCTTTATGTCTTCATCATTCGCAGTGATCTTGGGATTTCTGGCTACATCGTTTTCATCAAAAACAAATTCTAATGGAACCAATCCTTTGGGGATGATATTGCTTTTTAGTTGCACTATGTCCCTTCCAACTATCTGGTTCTGAAAGGGGTCATCATCACTACGTGCAGCTGCGTCTTCATATTTTTCACAACAACACTCATCATCGATGTTTACATTAGTGAACTCATCGTTGATTTGGAGGAATATCTCCACCTGTTTTTCATATTCAAACATCTGCCAATACTTGATATTATCGGGTACCGCAGGAATGTGTTTGACTTCAATCTCATACTTTATGTTGGGAAAAAATGGAATTTTAAACACTGAAGATGAGATAGCTAGGGCATCCACAATTTGATTCTTCCCCTTTGGGATCACTGACAAATTATACTCTGAGAACTCTTCGAGGAGGTCCAACACTAGATTCCTATATTCTCTTAGTCTGGGGTGCTTGGACTGGTATATACCTTTCACTTGATTTATGATGAGCTTAGAGTATCCGTGCACCGCTATCCTCTTAGCATCCAATTCTTTCAAAGTTATTAGACCCAAAATTAATGCCTCATACTCAGCCATGTTATTTGTATAATCAAAGCAGAGATTGCAAGAGAAGAGTTTAGAGCCCACCTTGGGAGGATTTATCCATACACTAGCTCCATCTCCTTCCTTGTTGATAGCTCCATTGAAGCTCATATTCCACACTTCATTCTTTGTGCAGTTTCTCAGATCTGCACACTCTTCTACTCGATGTGCAACCTTCTGTTCGACGGTCATGACATTTTTTGACTCCTCCCTTTCAAAAATTAAGTCATTGTAAAAAATAGAGGAGTCGATATCGGTGTCGACAGAGTAGATAGGATGATTGTTTGGTTGGGTCTTGCTACTCACCGTATACTTGAGTAGCACCTCTCTATACAGTCTTCTTTCTTGGCCGAAAATAGGGATTGTGGCATAAGACATATCCATCTATAGGGTTCCCTTTAATTTCGCGGCCCATGAATTGGATAACAACACACTGAATTTAGGGGGGATGTCAGCTGCAACCACGTCCATAACCAGATTATTAGACAAAATTTGAGATAACGATAGGACCAAATATTTGATCAGACCCAAAATTTCACCTTCCTTGAGTCAAAGGAGAAAATATCTTTATAGGGCCTAGTGACGTCCAAACGTAACTCGTCCATGACCAGTGTTGGCATGATATTGTGCGATGCGCCCGAAATCAAGCATGGCATTATGCAAAGTCATGTCATGGATTTTGAGGCTGACATAGAAAGGGGGATCATCGTCAATATTGCTAGTTTCTTCTATGCACAGATCAAATAAAATGGCAGGGTGGTCATCTTGAACATTCAGGGTATCAGGAGCCTCTTCCATCTTCAACATTTTAATGATCTGATCCTGATACTCTCCCTTCTTGATGAGCTCATTAAAAGGGACAGAGGTTTTAATTTTGACCATTTCATTCTCAAAGTTAAAGGGGGGAGGAGCTTTATCTACCTCTTTGATGCCCATCTCCTTACTCACCTCTCGTGCTTTCTTTAAATCCTCTTCCTTAGACTTTCCTTTCTCCATCACAACCCTTGTTGGATTGTCTTTCTTTGGTCAGCTTGTAGAAGGAGTGGTCGCTTGGGTTTCTTTTGTGGGATTCATTTTTTGAGGCTTTGCAAATGCCTTTTTGTTCATGATATTGTATTTCTTTTGAAACTGCATCATGACATTGTGATATCCTTTCTTGAATTCCTTCATTTCTAAAGACAATGTGTCCTTAGTATCCAACATAATACCATCATTCGCATCCATGAATTGATCGTGTTCTCCCTTCATCATGAACACGTGTGTGTTCGAGGCATTGCAGCAATGCATCTAATCTAGGATCATCTGATCAAAATCTCCATTCACATAATTATTTTGTAATGGATTTCTTATTTTTTGATCACCCTGCTCTCTCTGGTCTCTCTTCCTAATCTGCAGGACTAGAGCCCTTCCAAAGTTTTGATTTCTGGGTTGGAAAACTTTTTTCTCCTAAGCGACAAGCTTGTTATCCAAGGACATCCTTTCCATCATCTTCTCCATAGTCTTCATCATTCGTTCGAGCTTTTCATCTAATGGACGAGACGTAGAGGGTTGCACGTCTCCTTAAGTTTTCTTTCCATTTCTATCAAATTTTTGTTTGATCCTTCCCGATGCCCTAGAATTTACTTTGACTTCAATTGCATCGCTCATCATAGAGACTAAGGTAGTAGATATTCTTTCTCTCAACAACAAGGAGAAATCGATGTCAAAGGAATCAACATATCGAAGCTACGCAACTCCAGGAGTCGACTGGAATTATGTGGGGATTGAGTTATAGACCTTCATGAATTGGGCCGTGAACTCTTCCACCATTTCCTCTGGTGCTCTCTTCATATTTGTGTACTGTGTTAGTAGTTGCATAGGATTCCTTTTGTGTCCCCATTTGGCAAGAAACGATGTTTCAAACACTGCAAAATCGAGGATGCTTGCTACTCAAAGGGCCTTAAACCATTTCTTAACCTCCACCGAAAGAATCTGCATGAACAATATCATTTTCACATCCTCATGATCAACCTCTTCTAGATCAACAAAATTATTGAACCAATACAAGTGATTTTGGGTAGAGGCGTTTCCTTCGACATCATATAGCTTGATCCTTTGATTATGGTTCTGAGGCAAATCATGCAGTTGGGATGGTAGGGAAAGAGGGGCAAATCTGGTAGCCATTTCTCTAGGAGGGTTTGGAACTGGAGGAATGTTCTAAGTGGGGATTATATCATCTCATGGGATTTTTTTTTGTATCAAAGATTGAAAGCTCTTCTCATCGAAGACTATCTCACCCAAGTAGGTTTCTAATTTAGACCCGAACAGGGTTTGTTTGAACAATGTATCAAAATAAAGTTCATCGATGATTTGTACAACATATTTGGGTAAGGATAATTTTATGTCCAGGTAATAGAATGGGTCTTGCGCCTATTCCTTTTCCCGGTGAAAAAGTTTTTCGGGATCAAACATGGGTGCTACAGGGTCCGAATTAGGATTGGATTTGGTATAAATTGTCTTTGGAGCTAGGATTTTTGAGTTACACTACTCTATGCTACTGGCCTCATTCAATGGAGTCTCCAGAGTAAAGGTTTCAACCAATATAGATGTTTGTCCCACTGTTACCCTTAGGGGTCAAAACTATAGCTTTAGTCATTCTCCCAGGGAAATTTTTATTTAATTTCATCCTCGGTAATAGCGCCAAAATGTTAACACTCTGTAAATTAGTTAGGCTGAGAAAATGAATGACAGAGGTAACCTATAGACCAACTTTAAGACCAGAAACTAGCCTTTCCGACCTAGAGAGGGTTCTCTCCAAGACTTAGTCTCTCACAGATAATGGCTTTCAATTGCTAGCTAGGTTTATTGCGTTTGTGCAATGTTTCTGGTTTTGTTGGCAAGGGGATACATAAATTTGGGCCATGGAGTCAAATTCTAGAAAGCGAGAGAAACAAATAACTTGGTAACTAAAACTTGAGAGGATGAAGGCTAAGCAGGCAATGGTCTTTCAGTTCAAATTCATTGTGTGTGGCGAGAGAAAAATACATAAAGAAACTCATATCACCATTGGAGATGAATTTTGAATTACTTAGAAGAAAACATAGGTGTTTAAATGGTGAAGTATAAAGCACCGTGCGATGAATTCTAGGCTTATAAAACATTCTGATTTAAACAAGATACATACATGGATATACATAAAACAGGAAACACGTACATAAGAGAGATCACAGTACATCAAACCACAACCATTAGAATATTTTCATCAAAGTCTCGGGACCTTTGCATTATATTTCAATCAGGTTCAAAAGTTACATTCAACAATCACTCTCTACACTACTTTGCCAACCAACCTGGCTTACATTGAAAAGATGCAATATATAGAAAAATATGCACCTCTTGGGATGTCATGCCTCCAACTGATACTCCTAGAATTTCGACTCTAGTTATTCCCTATTAGATGATATTTTGAATGGGAATTATTAAGAATAGGAACTTGATTGTACCCAATCATGTCATAACTAATGTATTTACCATGATCATTCAATCACCAACAAGATTCCATCATTAAGAAGTGATGCGTCGACATTTCTCCTTTGAAGGCTCACCCGAATGACCGAGCACTTTGTCAAACTTCTTCCACCTAGTGTAACGCGCTTTGATTGATGTTGCACAATCATTGGTTGTGCTATGCATGTGATGAGTGACTGTGGACTATCACTTGTTTTTTCCAGACGACGACAATGGTCAGGAGATTTTGGCACAGGGGCAGACCTAGGGTTCAACACTACAATAGCGCACCAACAAAACCCTAACTACCGACACTTTCAGAAACATCTGCGAAGTAGATGAAGTCTCACCCAAGATAGAGGCAAGGGTGGTTGCAAGACTCAGGTGTTTGCAACCTTAGCCGGGACACAGATCTGTGATTATAATTCTTAACAAATCACTTAGCAACAATAGTTCATCAATATTCAACCAACAACTACTACGTAGATAGAACATAGCATCGTATCATTCACTCAGATCTGAGATATTTAAGTATTCTATCATGAAAAGGCAAATTATATTTATCATATTAATAACTAAGCATATTCATGTGGATCAGATCTAACATTCTTACACATCATTATCACAAAGCATGAACAAATGTATCTATCTTTATCAAAGCACTTAGCAAGAGAGTCATAACCACATTAAGACACGAACAAAGCATAACAACACAGTGTTTACGTGGTTCACCCCCACCCTAGGGCTACGCCCACCAAATCTTCTTCTTTATTGTATTTAGTCAATTAGTTACAAGCATAGAGCCTCAAAACCCTTACTCCACATAGGATAGAATATCTGCGTAGCTTGCTAGATCCTTCTTCCTTGCATTCCAGCACTAAGCCTTCCACAATCTTGCTACAGTGACTTGCACTTAACTCTGCAAGTCTCACATAGTATGCACAAAGACTTATAATTCATGATCACATAGATCCAACTCTTGGCACTTAGCCTAATTGCATACTAACATCACATATATGCCTTCGTTCTCTTCTCCCCCTTTTACATTGCCTATACATCTATTTATACATACAAAATAGGCCTAAACATGGGTAAACCCATGGGATGACATCCCATTCCCGTTACATATTCCCATATCCCAAAAAGGACCCAAAAAGGGGCCAAGATCCCGCGATCTCTTCTTCTTCTTGTGCTCCTTCTTTGGCAGGCTGTCGAAGTCCAAAAATAGGTCAAACTTGACCAGATATCAACAAAACCTGGTCAAGGGCCAACATGCCCCCAAAACTCACATGTGACGTGTCTCGATTCACTCTGATGTAGGAAGTTCTACTTCGAACACTTTGAGCTTGGCTCAAAATTCTTCAACTTGTTGTGCTAGGCGCTCTTTTTCAGCAAATTCTTGAATGACTGCATCATTCACAGGTCCTTCGAGGCACTATTCTACCGCAGTGCTAACCTGCTCCAGTTCTGCTCCCTAGCCTTCCACCTTTGTAAACAACTGGTAGGCCTTATCTTGTGCCAATTGGATTTTTTGAGTTATCTCCATAACTATACTCTAGATATTATGGATTTGATGTTGGGCGGTTTGTTGCTCTTGAGATCTCTTCATTCTCTTCACACCTAACAGAGACTTCAGTTGTGCTTATAGTGTTTTTGCGTGTTGATTCACTTCCTGGAGCTACGAATCCAGTGCCTGCAAATCTGGGTTCTCGGTAAGTTTATCATATGTATGGGCACTGCGATCAAAGAATTGTTTTCATTATAAGGTAAGGGCCTTCAGTCTTTCAACTGCGTTGCGGGAAGTGGCTTCTCAGTGGTCTCTTATATCCCGTGGAGTCTCTGGTACAATGCATAGCTCTAAATCTCCTATGCACTGTTGTAGCTACTGGATCACTTCTTCAAGTTGTGATACTTGCTTCATGACTTGATCCTCTTCCTTGAATTCTATGACAGTCACAGAGAGAAGTTCTCTATTGACCATTTCCTTCACTTTGAGTTGCTCGGAGAGCAACTGTTCCTTGCCTTGCTATAGTTGTGCCTTTTCTTCATCGAACTTCGCTTGGAGAGTGCTCTTTTCCTGTTTGGAAACTCGACATTGTTCTACAAGTACTCCCTGTACTTGTACCAAAGCCTGGGTGGCTTGCCTTGTTTCCTCTTACACTCGTCGAAGACGACCTTCGACTGTATCAACTATTTGGTGGACTTGAGTTGGCTCATCTCCCATTTCTGGCTCTCCCAACGTAGTGAAGACTGCGCGGCTGGATTGTAGGGCTAGTTGTACTCCTTAGAGTTCAGTTGTGATTCAATCATAGAGCTCCTCTTTCTTTGGTTCTTTCTTCTCTGCTATCTCCAACAAAGGAATCATAGTATGCTGCCCTATAACTTCCCAAGTTCTCTCTGTCATGATATTCACCTGTGTTTCCTCATATAGAACATAGTCAATGTCGAAGTCTCCTATTCTTGCTTCGATGCATTCTTTTTCTTTGAATATCCCCGATAAGGTGATATGTCGGTGGTCATTCAAGGTTTCTTTCATCTCTAACAATACTTTCTCTGATTATTTTTTGGATTCTTCCATTTCTGGATCTGGCTTAGGGTTTTCCTAGTTCAGATTCATTCCCTCAAGCTTAGAAATCATTCTAGGGAAATCCAACACTTCATGGTCCATAGCTTTACAACAAAGACAACTAGGTCTTATTCTAGGGAATTCCTTAGCAAGATGTCCTGGTCTTCTGTAGCTATAACAGAGGGTTAGTCCTGTCTTTCTTTTAAGTGATACCCATCTTCTCCTGTACTACACACTGGGAGCATAGGAGCTAACTTGCAACAAACTCTCTCTAGGATCCTGCATCCATTTGTTAGTCCAAACATTCTTTCTATGCATAGGTATAACATATCTTTCACTATTCTTGTCAGATCTATTAATATCAAATCTTCCTCCATCTATCAATACCCTAGTTTTCGAACAAGGATAGACTCTATTAAACGTACCTAGATCCATACTCTAGAAAAAAAAAAATCCACTTATCTTACTTCTACAAAGCACAAAGCTTCTAGATCTAGAACTTTTCACTATTCTTACCTTTATCAGAGCATAGAGCTTGTAGATATTACCAATTTTAATCATAAATTCTCACTTTTACCTTTCTTAGAGCACAAAGCTTTCATATCTTGCTTCTCTCCTTTAGATCCGACTTCTTTTCTTCAGATCAAGATTTTTTCTTTTAGCACAGATCTTTATAAATCAAGTAGAATACTGCACACTAGAGCGACATATCTATGCACAGAGATTTCACAACTTCAGGATGAATCTTTGCACAAAGCTCCTTCTTTCTCAATTCCCAGCAATCATAGTTTTAGGTCTGAGCAATAGAACCATTTGTTGGCACAGGGCCAGACCCAAGGTTCAACACTACAACAACGCACCAAAAAAACCCTAACTATCGACCCTTTAATCAACACTTGCGATGAAGATGAAGTCTCACCCAAGGTAGAGGCAGGGGTGGTTGCCAGACTTAGGTGTCTGCAACCTTAGATGGGACACATACCTATGATTATAATACTTAACAGAGAAATTAGCATCAATAGTTCATCAATATTCAACCAACAACTACTGTGCGGATAGAACAAAGCATCGCATCATTCACTCAGATATGAGGTATTTAAGCATTCTATCATGAACATGCAAGTTATATTTAATAGATTAAGCACTAATCATCTTCATGTGGATCATATCTAACATTCTTACACATCATTAGCACAAAGCATGAACATACATATCTATCTCTATCAAAGCACTTAGCAAGAGAGTCATAAGCACATTAAGACAAGCACAAAGCATAACAACACAGTTTTTACATGGTTCACCCCCACCCTGGGGCTACGTACACCAAATGTTTTTATTTATTGTCCTAAGTCTATCGGTTACAAGCACAGATCCTCAAAACCCTTACTCCGCACAGGACATAAGATCTGCACAGCTCGCTAGATCCTTATTCATTGCGTTCCAACACTAAGCCTTCCACAATATTGCTACAATGACTTGCACTTAACTATACAAGTCTCACACAGTATGCACAAAGCCTTACAATTTCTGATCACACAGATCCAACTCTTGGCACTTAGCCTACTTGCATACTAACATCACATAGATGCCTTCATTCTCTTCTCCCCCTTTAACATTTCCTATACATCTGTTTATACATACAAAATAGGCCTAAACATGGGTAAACCCATGGGCCGAAATCTCATTCCCGTTACATATTCCCATATCCAAAAAAGGACCCAAAAAGTGGTCGAGATCCTATGATATCTGCTTCATCTTGTGCTCCTTCTTTGATAGGCTTTCGAAGTCCAAAAATAGGTCAAACTTGACTAGATATCAACAAAACCTGGTCAAGGGCCAACATGAGACCACGCATCTCCTTCAAAACTGTTGTGTGTTCTGCCTACACTTATGCTTCTCAACAGGTGATTTTTTTAGCATCCATGTGATGTATATCCACCGCACGGACACCCGTCAGGTTCCTTGATTCCTGGTAGGGGGAAGGACATGGGGAGGGAGGAATTTCACACCATGTTTAAAAAGAAAAAAATGGGGTTGGTTCAATTATGCTTTTGGCCTTATCTGTAGCCTTAATATTCTAATCATTTTCCTGAGGGACTAGTTGTGCATTTTCATATTCTTTACCTGTATTCATAAGACCCCATTCCCCTTCAGCTTTGTGTGAGCACTGGCCAGAGATAGGTGAACGTTTTCCATGGTCGATACACATTCCCTGAAATGCTCTGTGATCTTTTCTTCTGACATTCTCTGCTCCTCGCATTGCTGGATGATCATGTCTTGCGCTTCCTTGAGCTATCTCTTGAGCCAATTCAAATTCCCTTCTAGGCTTTGTGACGATAATGTCTCGACAACCCTTTCTGCTAACTACATTCTCAATTCCCCGTTCTCCTGGTACAACTTGACGATTGTGAGTTGTTCTTTCTTTAGCTATCACAATGACTCCTGAACATCCATGCTTTCGGTTCCCAACCTTCTCCCTCTGTCACAGATTTCCTGGCTCAAACCTTCGACAGGTTATAGCTGAACAACATGCATGAGTAACTTTTCAGCACCGATTGGGTGCACAGTTTGATGGGAGCTTGGGCCTTCTCAGGCTCCTTGTTCTTCCTAGGCCTACCCCTTTTCCAAGGTACTGGTTGTTGGAGAAATGAGGCTTCCACTGTCTTTTCTTTTCTTGTAGCCCCTTCTATTTCCACCTCCACACTGCGATATGATGCTTCTCCTGTGAGTAGAGGGGGATCTCCCTTGGGGTCACTGGGGATATCGACTGGAAATAGAAACAAATACTAGTCCTTTCCTAGTCACCTCAATTCCTCAACTATCAATGATTTGATTAGTGAGAAATGGGATAAGTTCTTCTTTGGCTAGTTTTCTTCAGCTTGGACGTTGTCCACCAGTTCTCCTAGACTTTGGTGCAAGAAGAAAGGTAGGTTCAATGACCTCTTACCTGTGAAATGCATCATCAGTCTGATGTGATGTGGGTATATTATGTCATACCTTCTTTCACAAGTGAGATACTTTCTAATTTCCTTCAGGATTTTCTGAAAAGGCTCCCATAGATACCGACTTGGAATACTAATTCCATTTTTCCCATTCATGAAGTTTGGTTTGATGAATTATTCATAGCACAACACATCCAAAGGAATTCCCTTAGACCACCTCTAACCACACAGACGGATCTCAGTCCTGGCTGACATAGTTTCCTCCGTCACCTAGAATGTGATTCCTATAATAACCGCGTGGAACCCATTAAATTCGAGCGCGAACTGTTCTGCCAGTTTCACATTGTATCCTTGGATTTTCTCACGATAGTGCATGCATCCAACTTGTTCAAAATATTCTCTGACATTTGGGTCTTCTTTGATCAATTCCAATTCTTGAGGCTCGGGTCTCATAGTTCTGCCACTGTGCACCCTCTTCCTTATGTATTGGGATGTCATCATTGTGCAATGCATGTTTGTTCTGCACGTGTGGTAGTGAAATATGACACCCCCTTCACGCGACAAATGGATAATGATAATCTTATCCCATACCTATCATAGGGGCAGTAGCAGAAATTTGTGTGATAAGAGAAAATGACTTTAGGAATGCATTGTGTGGGCCGAAGGTGCCATGAAGACGCTTGGTGCAGGAATGGGTCGAAGTTGTGAAAATGATGATGACAGGCTCATTGCAGTAGGGGAGATCAACAGAGAATTTGGGCGTGACAAAAACTCTAAGGATGAAGGATGATCGTGAGAGGGATTGTCGCCCGAAAGACTAGCTTGTGACCAAATTTGATAGTTTATGAACCATGATTCAAGACAAAAAAATGTGGCAATCTTGACTGACCAGGTTTGTGACACAACTCATGGAAATCAACTTTCCCGGAGTGAGAAGACTTAGGGATTGCGAGAAAAATTACAGGGATTGCGAGAAAAATTACAAACAACGCATAAACTCAGATGGTGAAAGAGATACATGCAGAATGACTGGAATTTATAACTAAACGTGCGAGGGATGGAATCATGACATAGGATACTCAATGCATGGTGACGAGAATTTTTGCAGCAGGCTAAAGATTTGCACAGAAAACTCACGCGACGGGTACACTACAGAGTGTGTAAAGCACATAGTATAAGAGTTGCAGAGTATACGTGATATGAGCGGCGTGATTTCTTATCCTTTTTGAATTCATAATGAGGTGTTGATGATCATTATATCTGTCGACATTACCCTTACTCTAACAACTTTCGTCGACCTTTGTCACATAAAATCTCTCTTTCTGATAGGACCTGACCTTTTGGGAAAAGACCTTTACAATTCACACATGTTTGATTATGATGCCATTTCTCGACTCCAAGGGCCAAACCGACCACTTTCTGACTTCGACCGATTCATTGTTCAATATCTGACCTCACGCTCTTTGACATAAGGACCATGACTCATCTAGGACTGACTCTAACTGAAAAAATGACGACGCTAATAGACACTTTCAAGAATGTTGCATATTTATTAACAAAATATGTGAGCATTGATAATTTCTCTTGGTGTAGAGGATATATGGGCATTGTTTCCCTATATTGTTGACTATGTAACCCTATAACCCCCTGTATGCAAAGAAAACAAGTGGGAGAATTTTGGATATCTGTTATATTCTTTGTACGATGAGAAATAGTGTCTACGTTGTGCCAGGCGCGCAGGGGGGTAAGAGGGGGATATTCTTTGCATGATGAGAAATAGTGTCTACATTGTGTCGGGCGCGCAGGGGGGTAAGAGGGAGGGATACTAGGACCCCCCTTGAGGCTTGCAAGGGGGAAGATCCCCCATGCGTGGGGGTTAGGGGGAAGTTCTGCAGATTCTATATCTATTTTTGGGAGCTCCTCATTTTTCCTGTCCATTTATGGGTGGTTTTTCAGCATATGGTTTTTCGCCAATGGTTTTCTATTTTTAGTTAAGGAATTATGGTTGTTGACTAATATAGATCATTGGATTAAGTTTTTGGATTCCATTGGCTCCTATATGTATATTGTATTGTAAAAAATGTATGATGTGAATGAATATAGAATATGTTGGTTTTCCCGGTTTGGGTTTCGAGGGGAAAAATATATGTGTAATGTGTGTATTTTCCATTGTATAATTTCTATTATTTTATTGAAAATCTGTTTGCAGTAAATTATTGTACAAGGTTAAAATATACATTTAATATATGGAGGAACTATCTCATGGGAAAAATATTTGAATTAAGGATAGTCCATAGTGGTCTGAAATATATTTTTGAATAGCCAATTTTGAATTCTAGGAAAACAAGGTGGGTGGAATTTTTAAGTGAGTATGACTTTGACATCAAGCATATCAAGGGAAAAGAAAACAAAGTTGTTGATGCACTCAGCAGAAGAGTACATATCATGCATGCTACAGTCATTAGTATGCATCAATCAGATTTAAAGAGAATAATTTTAGATGTTGTTGTTACAGATCAGCATTACCTACAGGTAAAAGAAAGTTTATAGCAAGAAAACGTACATAAAAAAAATTAAAGAGTACAAGATTAAGGAAGATAGATTACATATGCATAATAATAGAATTTATGTTCCTAGTTCTGGGGAACATAGGAATTTAGTATTAAAATAAATGCATAATGTTCCATATGCTGGACATCTTGGTTACCAGAATATAATTGCAGCAGTAAGAAGCCAATTATTTCGGCTAGGAATGAAGAAGGATGTTGTTGATTAGATTTCTAGATGTATGGAATCTCAGAGAGTAAACGTTGAGCATAGACACCCAACGGGTTTGCTTCAACCATTGCCAGTTCCAGAGAAGAAATGGGAAGTGGTAACCATTGATTTTATAACTAAATATCCTAGGAAAACAAGGCAACATGATTCTATAATGATAGTTGTGGATAAATTTAAAAAGTCTTCTCATTTTGTTCCTATGAAAATGATTCATACAACAACCAATATTGCTGAAATTTACATGAGGTAAATTGATAGGTTGCATGGGATACTTAAGGTAATTGTTTCAAACAAAGATACAAAGTTTACTTCAAATTTATGGACAGGATTATTTAAAGGATTTTGTACAAATATGAATCTTAGCATATCATACCATCCACGGTTAGATGGGTAGATTTAGAGAGTCAACCAAGTGATTGAATACATGTTGAGAATGTATGTGATGGATAAACCATCTAAGTGGGAAGACTACCTGCATTTGGTTGAGTTCATATATAATAATGGGTATCAATATTTATTGAAGATGATCCCATTTTAGGCTTTGTATGGTAGAAAATGAAATACTCCAGTGAGTTGGTACAACCCAAAAGACATTGTAGTACTTTGGCCAAAATTTCTCAAGGACATGGAAGACCAGATGGTTATAATTAATCAGAATTTAAAGATAGGTCAAGATAGATAGAAAAGTAATGTAGATAAGAAAAGTTTAGCTAGAGAATTTAAAGTGGGGGAGCTTGTCCTTTTAAAGTTGAAGCACAAGAAGAGCTCATTGAAGTTGGGTAGCTATACAAAGCTAACAACTAGATTATGTGGTCCATTTGAGATCTTGGAAAGAATAGGGCCAGTCACATACATTCTTGCATTTCCTACTTCCATGAATGTGCATAATGTATTTCATGTCTCTTTTATGAAAAAGTATATACATGATCTTAAACATGTTATTGACTGGAATTCGATGTAGGTAGAGACAGAGGGAGACTTTTAGGTCCATCCAATGCACATATTGGACAAAAAAATCAAAATGCTCCAGAATTGAGTTATAGAGTTGGTAAAAGTTCATTGGATCTGCGACGGTCTTAAAGATGCTACTTGTGAGCATGAATATTCCATGGGGGCAGAGTAGCCACAACTTTTTGAATAAATTTTGAAATTTTGATTTATGTTTTGTATATTGACTAAGGATAGTGCCAAAATAAGGAGAAGGGGAATGTAATACCCCGGTTTTGAGTACCCATATGAAATAATTTATTTTTTTATTTGATGAAAGGTCGAAGTGCCCAAACAATTAAAGAGGCTAGCATGCCTAGAAAATGTAATGCCATGATCATTATTAATAATAAAATACATTGTTGGTTGCAAGATAGATAAGGAAAAGAGTTATAGGGGGCTATGATTCCATGAGAGAGGGGGCTTAAGGGGATAAGTCATTTTATCATATTTTATTTACCCATAATTGTTTTAATGGAGAGAAGTGGTTACATGTGCTTCTTGGCAAAGGCAATGGCATTCTTGATATTCAAATAAATATTTAAACCCATCTTGTGGGTTGTTTGGGGGTTCTTCTTCACTCACTCTGTTCATTAATTATTCATTGTTCACACTCTCCATTTTTTAACTTTTTCACTCATTCATTCTTGTTATTGGAATGTGACCATGGGGTAGAATTATTTAGGAGGAAGCCATTTTTTGTTGGTTGTAGTAGTGAATGGTGTGTTTAAGCCATGAATTAATTCCTGCATTCATGAGATGCATTTACATGTACTAAATTTTTATTTATAGTTGGGAGTCTTGAGAATCCCAATATGGAGTTTCTTGAACAGATGCATTGGATCCCTGGAAGGAGTTGGAAAACTTGAGGGACCACATGGCAGAGAAGGGGTTCCATTATATTGGGTTGTGAAAGATGGAGAGAAGAGAGCTGGTGTACTTTGGATTGTTGTGTGTTGAGAAACATGTGAGATCTTGAGTGTCGAATGGTTTGGGAAGTTGAGTAACACCTTGGAACCATCCTTTTGGACTCATAGCCCTGGCTTGGGGGTGACCTATTGTTGAGACTTGTAACAATAGCGTCTATGGTTGGGTGGAACATCCTTCGTCTATAGTCACTTGGTGAATTTGTTTCTTTAACGATAAGTGTTCTCTGTCATTTGTTTCTCTGCTATATATTTATTTCCCCTATGTATTAATTATTGTCTCTAAGATTCGTATGTTATAACATGCATTCTTGTTGGTTATTGCTATGCATGGCATGTTTAAAGATTATTTATACTGTAGTATGAATATTTATTACTGCATGTGTTGTTATCATGTTTCTTTCATGCTTCTTTAATAATTAAATGGTATAAGAATTCAAAATTAGTTTCGAACATAATTTTTGAGGTAACGTGCCTGGCCCGAGGGTGCCTAGGTACATTAAAAATCATCATTGTTGTCAAACACTTCATCGAATAATGTGACCATGGTATTGTATGGTTCTATCAAATTTTATTCCATGCACGATACAAATCACCCTTTAAATTTTTACCATATGTCATATACAATGTGACCCAAGATGATAACATATAATCCTGCATGGAAACCATAGGTATTATACACACTATTAAAACCTTGCACTTATAACTTGTTTTGTTTATCACATGAGTTTATTTCCATATAGGGCTTAAAAATATTTGAACCATGAAACCTATGATAAGTATTCCATGACAATAATGTCTAGATTTCTTCTTCTTCTTTTTTTATGCATGAGCAAGCATATGTAGCATAACACTTTTATTTATTTATGGTTGCAAGATTAGAATAATTCCAAAAATCCTTTTGTATTTGTGACAGAACATAGCTTGGTCTTCATAATATTCTATGTTATCAAGTGAATATGAAAGGATATCAAACTGACTTATACCAGCAGGCCAAGGATCTCCATAGCAGTAGAACTTTAATGATCCCATCTCTTGAAAAAAAAGTGCATAAGTACTAAGAAAATGATTTGAAAATAAATACATTTGAATTTTATTAATACACTGACTCCTACTATTAGTTATTTAGTAGTCATAATCATAGGCTTCATGATAATTTATGATCTTTTTATATAGTAATGAAAAATTTAGTCAATAAAGACAGATAGGGGGGTAGAGAGGGAGTGTTTGAGAGTGTGAGAGGGAGGGAGAGAGAGAAAAACATGCAATGTAGAGACAGAGATAGAGAGAGTGAGAGGAAGGGGG
>JASDQU010307310.1:0-34189 GCA_032191745.1 Picea mariana | reverse complement strand
GTCTCTGAGAGTGTGAGAGGGGGAGAGAGAAAGACAGAGATGTGATTTAGAGAGGGAGTTATTGAGAGTGTGAGAGGGAGGGAGAGAGAGGAAAAGAGAGGGGGTAGAGAGGGAGAGTGAGAGGAAGGGGGGAGAGAGAGGGATGAGGTGTAGAGAGAGGTACAGAGAGAAAGGGGAGGAGTGGATGATAGAGAGAAAGGGGGAGAGAGGGGTAGATGTAGGATAGAGAGAAGGGAGAGATATTGGAAGGGATGGGGGAAGAGAGAGAGGGATGCAGGTGGAGAGAGAGAGAGTGTGTGTGGGAGTGTAGGAGGGGGAGAGAAAAATACAGAGAGTGAGGATATTAAGGGAATGTGTTAGTTTTAGATGAAGGAAGTAGGACATAGAGAGGGGGTAGAGAGAGAGAGAGAGGAAGGGGGGAGAGAGAGCAGGAGGGTAGAGAAAGATAAAAAGAGAAAGGGAGGAGAGTGGGGGAGAGAGGGGAAGGGGGATACAATGAGAGAGAGAGAGATCCATGGGTATACAGACTGAAGGGGAGATAGGTTTAGGTGTAAGAGAGAAAGAGAGGGGATAGGGATATAAGGGGAGGGAGGGAGAGAGCTAACAAGAGAAAAATAGAGGTTGAGGGTGATATGGAGAGAGAAAGGGAGGGGGTAGAGAGAGATAGGGAGGAGGGAGAGAAGGGGAGGGAGGGATAGAGACAACAAGAGTAGAATATAGGTCAAGAGTGAGATTTTGAAAGAGAGAGAAGTGGTGTAGAGAGAGAGAGAGGGAGGTATAAATATGGGTAGAGAGAAATGTGGCGATAGAAAGACGAAGAGAGAAATATGGTTATAGAGAGAGAGGAGGGATAGTGGAAGGGTGGGGGAGAGAGACATGGAGGAGGGGGACATAGAGAGAGGGTGTAAGATAGTGAGAGAAAGACAAATAGGCGGGTAGAGAGGGTGTGTGAGGGAGAGGGGGGTAGAGTGTGAGAGTGTGATAGGGAGGGAGAGGGAGACAAAGAAGGGGGGTATAGAGAGTGTGTGAGAGGAAGGGGGGAAGAAAGAGGGAATGGAGGTCAAAGAATAGTCGTGCAAAGAATATAACACATACACAACATTCTCCAACTTGTTATTTTCTTTGCATACAGGGGGTTACAGGGTTACATAGTCAACAATCTGGGTCAACAATTCCCATGGATCCACTACACCAAGAGAACTTCTCAGTTCTCACATATTTTGTTAATGAATCTGCAACATTCTTCAAAGTTTCCACATTCATCAGAAACACTTTTTTTTATTTCGTTAGTCCCTAAAGTTGCACTTGACTATGAGAGGGAAAGCTAGGGCATCATCAGGTTATTTCAATGGTATTTTTAAGAGTTTTCTTAATAGGTTTTTAGGAAATGGTTGAAAATTAATTCAAGGGTTCAAAATAAACACATAACTCAAAACAAAGACAAAAAATAACCCACTGATTTAGTAAATTGTAGTCACATTAATAGATCAGACAATAAGGTAAATAAAGAAATAAATATATGAGAGTATTCAATTTGTCAACCCCATATAGATTTCTTATTTCAAAATATCATTGAGAAACAAGAACATGTACTTGAATGCAAATATTGATAATAAAAAGGAACAGTAAAGTTTTCACTGTGTTACTTAAGATCAAGAAATCAATGCATTGCAACAAAAAAAATGACTTCAAGTAAGAAAATAAATAGAATATGAAATGAAAGAAAATATGACCATCAACATGCCTTTTCAATTTAGTATCAACGTGGAATATAAATTGTCTTACAGTGGATTTTCAAAATAGGTCCCTGAATGCCCAACTTATCGACCTTCATACAATATTTCTTGTGTCATTTTAAAGTACACAGGGTATTCATGTAGATCCTATTTTCTAGTTTACAATTTTGTAATAGTATCTAGTCAATGCCTATTTCCTAGGAAAATCAACTCAAATGAGCACTTATAATGCGTATATAGTAGAAGGCTCAACAACCAATACAAAAAATATCTTTACAAAAACTTGCAAATCCCACAAAATTTGGAATCATATCTTACTGAGTTGGTCCATCCGAGATATCAAAGTTTCATTTGATCCAAACATAGGAATTAAACTGTTCATCCTTTACTCCCTGAGTAATAGCATCAAACATTCAAAACTGAAATAAAAATATTCATGAACCATCATGGTATAATGACTGCAATGGCCTTGGTGTTTCTTTGCTTAAGTTTTGTCGTTAACACAACATTATGCCAATATAGCCTGAAATTGGATTCTCTTACCTCCTTAAGAAATGCTTTATGTTCTTTTATTTTCCTTTTAAAATCCTGTATCTTTTCTTGATGTCTAGCATTCCATTCTCCAACCAAAGCTTTCTTTTTATTTAATTTATTTACCATACTCTGCAACTCCTTTAATATGTCTTTTTCCTTTCTAACTTTAACTTTAAACTCTGAATATTCCTCTACAGGGGTAGGTAAGTTCAGATCTATAGCGACTTGAGGCTTTCTTAATTTGATCATATATTTTGAAGATAATCCAAAAATATGATCTTCATCTTCAATGCTATCAGAATCCCTGGTTTCCGGGAGGTCTCGCATTTGGTATGGTTCTGCAAAAATATCATCTCTGTCATCATAAACTACATCTGTATCTTTAAAAATAGATTCAGATATTGAAGTTGATTTTTTGGTTTCTCTTGTCACAGGTCTCCTCGAGTATTGAGCAACCTATTTTCCCTTTTCTTGTCTCTTCTTTAAGTCTTCAGATTCTTTCTCAATTCTATGTAAAGAAGGAATCCCTTCTTGTTTTTTGATGCATGTCTTGGAATCTTCTGAGTTATCTTCTATAATTATAAGATTCTCCTTTTTAATGGACGTATGAAACATTGCGATTGAATTCAATCTGAATTTATTGGCAGCTCTGGTGGAGTTTTTCCTAGGGCACTTAGGCACATGTGCTGGATTTTTTCTCTATTTTTTTTCCTTTTGCATTCTTCTTACTTGTAGATCGTTGTTTCTTCTTGACTGGAGTCTGAACTAGGCTTATATTATAATCCTCATTTTCATCAATTTCCCTCTTTATATCTGGATTAGGAAATATTTCAGTGTCTTCATTTGTTTTAGACTTATTACCTCGAATAGTGGTAGATTTTTCATGATCTTCACCTACAAGAAAATATTGAATGTTTTGTTGAGTTTGCAATTTCCTCTTGCTAGCCCGAGTTACCCTAGATGCAGGTGATTGTTCTTTAATTAAGAATTTTGTGGCTTGACAAGTCTGTTTATGTTTCGTTGATTTATTCCCTTTGACAATTTTGGATTTAGTTGAGTGTAAATCCATTTTTAAAGACTAGATTAGCCAATCCCAGGATCTCTGGACTTCATTTAAAGAGAAGATTACCAATGTTCTAATTAAACCCTGATGAAAGAGACTTCCTTTTGTTGTATTAGGATGGGATTGCACCCTCTTAGACATTTTGGATAAACTTATTAACAGAAAGTAGGGTAAATTAAGAGGATAATCACCTTTAATATGAATCAATAGTGTGATATGATAGAGATAAACCAAGGAAAACCTGTCTTCACATGTAATGTACCTGTGGATGATTAGAAACGCAGTGTTCCATTATTTCCTTACCCAGTTGTGTGATATTCCCTTTTTCCAGTTAGGGTTTTGTTTCTATGGAATTAGAAACTGATTTACAAATTTCATGACCACATTCTCCTTCTTCCACCATCTTTCCCCATACACTGGCAATCTACAAGCTTTAGCAATAGAATGTTCAGTCACATGCATCGGAAGTTTCCCAACTACAACTTTGAAGCCATCAAAATTATGTTCAAACACCATCGAGATCTGTTCATCATGTCCCTAGAAGGTTGAGAAAAAGTTGAACCAACCAGCATCTTTGAATTTCTGCACCATCTGAGGGTATGCTTCGAGAAATTTCGTGCCTTCGGGCTCTAGTATGATTATATGGCCACTCTTTTTTGGTGCCATACCATTGATATGATCCTATAAACAAATCTGAGAAGATCAATGGCTTTAAATATTCAATTCCCATTGGCTATTAAGAACTAGAATTTACTTCTTTCTTCAATCCCTGCACAAAACAACCGACATACTAAAATAGAAAGGTGATGATTCCATTTATGATAATCAAATGTGTTGATTTGATGTAGTTATGGAGAGTACAACTCAATCCTTCGTATGTAGTTGTTATCATTGAAATAGAAACCCGAAAATAGATCATGAAGAGGCATGCAGATCCTCTAATCATGATTTGAAAAATTATGACACGATATGGGAAGGGTGGCGTATGTAAAACTATGATTATTCCTAGTGCTACAGGAATAGCACTATTCCTGTAGCGCTTTTTCTGAAATGGAAAAAAATTGAAAATTGAAATAATGAATCGACAAGTGATGTGAAAAAAATTATCATATCAAATCCTAAACTTTAAAAACTTCAAAAATCATTTAAAAAGTGCAGATTGAAAAAATGACCTTTTAAGCCAAGAGGTAAAAACAATGTTTTGACAGAAAAGCATGAGAAGGAGGTGACAAGAACTAGGGACACTCACTTAATCAAAAACAAAGTTAGAGACTAACACTGGCTCCTTCTGGGGATAAAGTTTCATGATGAATCTTTAAGAACTGTTGACCAATGCCTTCATATCCTTATGATTCTCTTTATTTCCATGTTCTTTCGTCCTTTATTTAAAACCAAAAAATGTAAAGAAACAATTCCATTGGGTATATGGAGTCTTTATTTGAGTTCAAAAGAAAACCTATTGTACAGAATGAAATTTTCTGACTGATCTTAAAGGAAGTAATGCTTCAGGAATCTCCCATTTACTAGGCCTCCTGAAATCTCAGTATCATCCAAATTATGTAAGAGAAAGGTATTGTTGTTCTTGACCCTGGCTACTTTGAAAGGACCATACCATAAGTTGTCAAAATTACCATGTTTATCTTTTTCCTCTCTTCTAGCATCCCATCTCAATACAAGATCTCCCTCTTTGAAAATATCTTTCTTTGTTCTCTTATCAAACGTGGATTTGAATTTTCTCTGATGAATAACATATTTCTCATCCATCTTTTATCTATCCTACTGAACATCTATCATTTGGAAAATCCTTCTTTGAATGTAATTGGGTTCTTCTAAATCCTCTTGCAGAAATTTAAGAATAGGTAAACCCAATTGAGTTGGGAAAATAGTCTTTGTTCCATACACCATTTGGAAAGGGGAAGTTCCAATAGATTTCTTATTATTGATCTGATTAGCCCATAGAGAAATTTTTAACTTAGAATCCTATGACCTCTTGTTTTCTGTAAGTAGTTTTTTGATAATCCTTATGAGGATTTTGTTGGATGATTTTGCTAACCCATTTCCTTGGGGATAGTAAGGAGTCAAGTGGACCAATTTAATGTTATAATTATTGGAAAAATCAATCATTGAGTTTGATTTGAAATCTTGAGCATTTTTAGTAACTAAATTCTTAGGACAACCAAATCTAGAAAAAAAATATGCCCTTCAAGAAATTCCATGATTACCTCCTTCAATAAATGTTACCTCATTTGAAGTAGACATTTGAAAAATGTAGGAGTAATTGTTGAGGTAATTCCATGATTACCTTCTGCATTTGTCAAATGTCTGCTTCAAATGATGCAAGTGTTCTTCATCAGATGTTTAAAATACAGTGATGTCATCAAAATAAATAACCATAAATCTATATTTCTCACCAATAAATGCAATCTCCATAGCCCTATGAACGGTTGCTTCTGCATTCATGAATCCAAAAGACATCTTTCCATACATGAAAGTGCCCCGGGGAGTGGTAAAAGTTGTTTTCTTATTATCTTCTTCCATTACTGATATTTGATTATACCCTGAATATCCATCAAGCATAGAGATCTTATTTGGCCCTACTACTCTTTGTAAAATATGATCCATTTTTGGTAATGGATAATTGTCTTTTAAAGAGCACCTGTTCAAATTTCTGAAATCCACACAAAGCCTTATCTCTCCACTCTTTTTCCTGACATGTACTAAATTATATACACATACATGTACTAAATTATATACCCACTGTGAGTATCTAAGTGGTACTATAATTTTGGTATCCAATAACCTTTTCAGTTCTTTTTCTATTATAGGTAACAACAATGGATTGAACTATCTAGATTTCTGCTTAAAAGGTTTTGATCCAGAATTTAAAGGAATCTTATGATGCATAATCTCTATATCAAAACCCCTTTAGGTATTCATAAGACCAGAAAAATACATCTGAATACTGTTTCATCAAATTGACATACTTGTCTCTCTGTTTTTCTGACAGTTTTTTGGATAATTTCACCATCCTGCAATTTAAATATGAACTAATAGCACAGTCTATCACATCAGCCTATTTTGTTTGAATAACATATTTTATGGAAACATCGTTGTGGTCAAATACTCTGTCAAGTGGAACCAATCCCTTAGGCAAATGATTTGTTTTCAATTCAATAATTTTGTGACCAGAAACATTGTCCTGAAGGACATTTGCAACATGAGATTCCATATCGTTGTTCTCATTATCCCAATCTATTGAAATATTAAAAAAATCATCAATAGTATTTAAGAACCTTTGAATATCCTGGTCATCTTTAAAAAATTCCCAATTTTTTTTTGTTATCTCATATTGAGAGTCTGTGTCTAACCTCAATCTCAAATTTCAAGTTGGGAAAAACTGGAGTCTTGAAATTACTAGCTGCAAGTGCTAAAGAATCTGTCTGCTGATTTAAATTCCTGTGCACACAAGTGATGTTAAATGCCAAGAAGAAATTATCAACATAATCCCACACCTCATTCCTATACTTCTTTAACCTTTTTTGTTTGGTCTGATAAATGTTTTTGATCTGATGGATGATAAGTTCTGAATCTCCAAAAACAAAAAGTTTATCTATGCCCATATTTTTAGCATCTTTCACTCCTAACAACAGAGCTTCATATTCATTGATGTTGTTGGTTGTATCAAATTATAGTTTTTATGACATAGGAATAACTTCTTTGGTAGGAGAAATGAAAAAAATCCCATCCCCAGAGCCTTCTTTTGAGCAAGCCCCATCAAAGAACATTTCCTAGAAATATTTTTTTGAACAGTATTCAACTATAGTTATAATTTTTCTAACTGATGTTTCAGCTATTTGATCACCAATGTGAAAAATAGAAGAACCAAGTTCATCTTATACAACATTTATGGGATTATTACTAGGATTTTCATGATCACTTACCAAGTAAGACAACCTTATTTCTCTGTACAGTCTCCGATGTTCTCCACCAAACACAAGTATGGTAGCATAACTGAGATCCATTTGTAATGTGCCTCCTACTTTTTTAGCCCATGATCTTGACAGAAGAATCCCAAATTTAGGAGGTATGTCAGCCACAATAACATCCAATACCACACTTTTCATAGGTAATTGAGATAAAGTAACAACCATGTCTTTAATGACTCCAAGACATCTAACTTTTTTGGAGTCAAATGAATATAGGTATAGATAAGGCTTAGTGATGTCTAAACCTAATTCATCCATTACCACTTTTGGCATGAAATTGTGTGAAGCTCATGAATCCATTAAATAGTTATGAAATATTTTGTCATGAATGTTCATAGATATGTAGAAAGGAGGGGAAGCATCAGTCTTGTCTTCAATATGAGGTCCAATGGTTATATAAGGATTCTCATATTCAATATTGATAGTATTTGAATAGGTGACATGAGCAGGGGGATGCAATGCCTTGAGAACGGACTTTCTAAAAGGATATGTTTTTATTAATTCTATCAGAGGTAATTTTAATCTTGTTAATTTCATTTTCCAGGATAAAAGAAGGAACAAACTTTTCAGTTTCCTTTACCTCTGTAGTACCAACCTTGATAGGTTGATTTGATTTCTTATCAATTTTAATCCCAAAAAATTCTTTACTGACCCTTGATTTAATTGGAGCATTAGCCTTCTTGGTTGAAACAGGTATATCCACTTTGGGTATGTTTGATCTCGACCTAGGATCATATTTCTTTCTTTTAGGTTCTTTCTGGATAATTTCATCAGCATCCCCTTCTTCAAACGGATTTAGTATAAGAGCATATTCATAATCTTGTTGTGTCAAATGAGTAGGAAACAATTTTGTATCATTTAGATGCATTGTAGGATCATCCTCAGTGTCATCCACTTATTCAACTTCTTCCACTGCATTACTTTGAAAAGGGGGAAAAACAATTTCATCTTCTTGATTCCTCCTTTCTCTCGGTAAGATTTGAGTTACATTGTTAGGCCTCCTAAACTGGTTAGGGTTTCTGTATCCACCTTCTTGTGTAGGTATTCTAGGTTGTTTTGTTTCCATATTCATCCTAGTCATTTCAAATGTCAAGGATTTCAACATTTTGTCCATTTCATCCATTTTAGAATCATATGTTGCATGAGAAGAAGAAGGGAGTTCTTCTTTTTGTTTTTTCATGTCTCTATCACCCGTGGACTTCAAATTCTCTGCTACTAGTATGTTGGATTCTACCTCAATTGTTTCTTCATGCATCAGACTCGGAGTAGCAGACCTCCTTTCTCTCAACAACAAAGAAAATTCAGCATCAAAGCCATTAGAAAACATAATTTTGGCTGATGTTTTTGTAGGTTTTATTTCATCTGGAATTTTACTATACATTTTATTGAACCTTTTAGTAAAATCAGATATAGATTCTCCTTGTTTTCTTTTCAAAGCACCAAATTCAGTGATGTAATATAAGTATTCTTTCTTATCTCCCCAGTGTCTTAAAAATGTATCATCTAGTGCATCAATATCAACAATTGAATTGGGTGGCAGGATTCTAAACCATTTCCTTGCTTCGCCATCTAAACTTTGCACAAAAAGTCTCATACAAACATCTACATGCTCCACATTAAAATTATATGCAAAACTGTAGAAATAATTTAAGTGCTCTTCAACAGTAACTTCTCCCTCTCCATTGAATCTTGGAAAATACTTGATATAATCATTAGGTGGGAAAGCATATAGAACTTGTGGCAGGTTTAATGGTGCATATATGGTTGTAACAATTGCATCCATTCTATTTACAACCATATTTACCACCTTTGGTGTTTGGGTTGTAGGAGTGAGAAAATATGGTGATGTAGAAAGAGAGATAGTTCCTTGAGTGAAGAAAATCAACTGAGATGATATAAGTTCTTGATATTCAGAAAACAGAGGTTTCTTTTCTGGACTAAAGTAGAATGATGGTTCCAGAAAAGGAGGTTTTTCAAAAGAAAAATAATGCGGTTTATTTTCTTCAGAAGAAAAGGACCGAGGTGATGATGAGAGTGTATCTGGTTCACATTTAATATATTTAGTATGATCTCTGAAATCTTCAGCTATAGATACAATATTTTTTTGTTCTTCTTCAATAATCTCAACAAACAATTTCCATTGACTTAAATTTAGTTCTGAAATAGTTGAAGGAAAGGAAATAGTAGTAGGCTCAACAATAGGCTTTGTTTCACTCTCAGGAATCACTTCTTCAATTGGTGTGAGTTTGATAGTTTTAGAAGACTGTCCTTGAGTGCTAGTTGAAGATGATTTTCCTTTTGAGAGAGAGGACTGTCCAGGAATGATTTTAGGTTTTCTCAATAACTTTTCAAGTTCTGTCACTGCTGCAACAGGCTTAGGATTTGAGTTTTTTCTCATAACTTGTTTCTTTGTAGAGGATGAGGAAGTTGGAGGAATTTTAGGTCCTTTGACTTCTCTTTTAGGATACAGAATCACCACAGAGGAGTCACCAAGTGAAAAATACACATTCTCATGTAAATGTCCAAAATATTGTTCACCATCAATATTTGGATCTGATCTTTTCGTTCTCTCGGGGAAAAATACTTTGTGTCTTTGTCCCTAAAAATGACGCCAAAATATGTTACTCCCTAAAGTTGCACTTGAATATGAGAGAGAAACCTAGGGTATCATCAGGTTATTGCAGTGGTATTTTTGATATTTTTCTCAATAGGTTCTTAGAAAATGGTTGAAAGTTGGTTCAAGGGTTGAAAATAAACACATAACTCAAAATAAAAATAGAAAATAAACCATTGATTTAGTAAATGATAGTCACATTAATAGATCAGACAATAAGGTAAATAACGAAAGAAATATATGAGAGTATTCAATTTTCCAACCCCATATAGATTTCTTATTTCAAAATATCATTGAGAAACAAGAACATGTGCTTGAAGGAAAATATTGATAATAAACAAGAACAACAAATTTTTCACTGTGTTACTTAAGATCAAGAAATCAATGCATTGCAACAGAAAAAATGACTTCAAGTGAGAAAATAAATAGAATATGAAATGAAAGAAAAATTGACCATCAAAATGCCTTTTCCATTTAGTATCAATGTGGAATATAAACTGTCTTACAGTGGATTTTCGAAATAGGTCCTTGAATGCCCAACTTATCGACCTTCATACAATATTTCTTGTGTCTTTTTAAAGTACATAGAGTATTCATGTAGATCTTATTTTCTAGTTTATGGTTTTGTAGCAAAATCTAGTCAATTCCTATTTCCTAGGAAAATCAGCTCAAATGAGCACTTATAATGCCTATATAGTAGAAGGATCAACATCCAATCCAAAAAATATCTTTACAAAAAATGGAAAATCCCACAAAATTTGGAATCATATCCTACTGATTTGTTCCATCCGAGATATCAAAGTTTCATTTGATCTAAACATAGGAATTAAAATGTTCATCCTTTACTCCCTGAGTAATAGCATCAAACATTCAAAACTGAAAGAAAAATCTTCATGAACCATCATGGTATAATGATTGCACTGGCCTTGGTGTCTCTCTACTTAAGTTTGGTCATTAACAGAACATTATGCCAATATAGCCTGAAATTGGATTCTCTTACCTCCTTGAGAAATTATTTTTGTTCTTTTCTTTTCCTTTTAAAATCTTATATCTTTTCTTGTTGTCTGGCATTCCATTTCTCAACCAAATCTTTCTCTTTCTTTAATTTCTTTACCATACTTTGCAGCTCCTTTACTCTATCTTTTTCCTATCTAAATTTAACTTTAAACTCTAGATATTCCTCTACAGAGGCAGGTAAATTCATATCTATAGAAGCTTGAGGCTTTCTTAATTTGATCATATATTTTGAAGATAATACATAACTATGATCTTCATCTTCAGTGCTATCAAAATCCTTGGTTTCTAGGAGGTCTAGCATATGTTTTGGTTCTGCAAAAAGATCATTTATGTCATCATAAACCACATCTGTATCTTTAAACATAGATTCAAATATTGAAGTTGATTTTATGGTTTCTCTTGTCACAGGTCTCCTGGAACACTGAGAAACCTGTTTTCCCTTTTCTTTTCTCTTCCTCAAGTCTTTAGATTCTTTCTCAATTCTTTGTAAAGAAGGTGTCCTTGCCTGTTTTTTGATGTCTATCTTGGAATATTATGAGTTATCTTATATAATTATAATATTCTCCTTTTTAATGGATGGATGAAACATTGCTTTGAATTCAATTTGAATTTATTGGCACCTCTGGTGGAGTTTCTCCTAGGGAACTTAGGCATAGGTGTTGGATTTTTTCTTTGTTTTTTTCCTTTTTCATTATTCTTACTTGTAGATCGTTGTTGATTCTTGATTGGAGTATGAACTGGGCTTATAATGTAATCCCCATTTTTTTGTAGAAAAAATCCCCAGCGGAGTCACCAATTTCTGTTGTAGGAAAATTCCCTTGCAGACAGGTGAATCTCCTCTTGGATCCTAGACCCCTATACCAAGACAGAAAGATGATAACATTGGACACTAATATCCATTTGAATCTAATTACCTAATCAGAAAGAGAAGTAGAAAGAATAAAGTTTGATGCACCTTATTCTGATGTTTGTCCTCGCTGCTCCAATTTTAGCTTGATCCCTGAGCTCCTTGGCACCGTTTGACACCTGCAATGTAATGGAAAACAAGAAGAGAAATAAATCCTACTCTACTCTATAATACTAATATAATCAAATCCATTTATAATAGACAACATATGTGAATATACACAAATTAGAAGGGAATATGCCAAGAATATATTAATGAGAACTCAAAAGAGATACCTACAAACCATAGATGAAGTCGCAACAACCTCTCCAAGTCCTCCTCATCTAGCCCTTGCACAAATCTCCCAAAGTCATAGGTTTCATATCCTAAATATTTATTCCAAGACCATAGGTTTGATACCTCCAATATTCCTTTTCCTCATATCCATGGAAAACCCTCATTATATAGGATTTGGAGGCTTAACCACCATGGAGAGGATCACTCATGAGATCCACTAAAAAGGGATCTTAAAGATATTTAGGGAGAAAATATCTCTTAAGGATTTTAGGGAGGAAATATTTCTCAAGGATTTTGAGGAAATATTTCAACCATCCATGAGATCCTCCACCTTCCCTAAAAAACAGGAAACCAAATGTGAGGTGGATTATCACACTTAATTAATTTCTTTTTCATGAATATTAGTAATAATTCATGTGCACTTGGTATTTTGGCCTTCATGTAGTATATCCCTCCTCCACATTGACTAGGGATTGTGACTTAGGTTATTCCATGGTGTCAAGGTGTATGCGACACTTATATGACACTTACGACACTTAGGGAGAGGTACCTAGGTGTGCAAATTTCATGTGTAACACATTTTCATCAATTTCCCTTTTTATATCTGGATTAGAAAATATGTCAGTGTCTTCATTTGTTTTAGACTTATTACCTAGACTTGTGGTAGATTTCTCATGATCTTCACCTACAGGAAAATCTCCAATGGTTTGTTGAGTTTGCAATTTCCTCTTTCTAGCCCGAGTTACCCTAGCTGCAGGTGATTCTTATTTAATTAAGAATTATGTGGCTTGACAAGTCTGTTTCTGTTTGGCTAATTTATTCCCTTTGACAGTTTTGGATTTAGTTGACTGTAAATCCATTTTTAAAGATTGGATTAGTCAATCCCAGGGTCTCTAGACTTTGTTTAAAGAGAATATTACCAATGTTCTAATTAAACCCTGATGAACGAGGCTTCCTTTTGCTGTAGCAGGATGGGATTGCACCCTCTTAGACATTTTGGATAAAATTTTTAGTAGAAAGTAGGGTAAATTAAGAGGATAATCACCATTAATATGAATCAAAGTCTCATATGATAGAGATAAACCAAGGCAAACCTACCTTCACATGTAATGTACTTGTGGATGATTAGCAAAGCAATGTGACATTCTTTCCTTACCCAGTTGTGTGGTATTCCATTTTTCCAGTTAGGGTTTTGTTTCTCTGGAATTAGAAACTGATTTTAAAATTCCATGACCATATTCTCCTTATTCCACCATATTGCCCCATACACTGGAAATCTACAGTCTTTAGCAATAGAATGTTCAGTCACATGTGTAACACCTTGTTTCCCCCAATTTGTAATTAATCATAAAATAGGAATTACCATGATAATGCATAAGGAAAATGTAAATGTATTATTGTTTGAGTTGCCAATAACTGACTGTGGGGGTGAACCCTTGAAAGTACTGGCCATGATATCACCAGGGGAGAGAAAACAGTTAATGAGGCAAGGACCGATGGTTGAACTACCAACCAACCCCATGAATGGGAGAATGGCCTAGCTGCAAGAAGTCATCCTAAAGTACCATAGGGTCTAATAGACCAGGCGGACCCCAGCTTCCTTCTGATAGAAGGAAGGTGACAATTATACACACGAAGGCAGCAAGAGAGGAGGGACACTAGACACTAGACACCAGACAAGAATGAGAGATTGCAAGGGAGAGGCATGAAGATCTCCATCAAATCATGAACAGAAGGCCGCGAGCTTGATGCCAAAGGGTATCTGAGAAACCCCGCCGAGGCCACAAGCGAGCGAGAAAGCTCCGAGTTACAGAAAATAGGACCCGAACAGAAACTGAAAACAGAGAGAGAACCCTCGAGAAGAGTGAGAGTTCTCTGGTGATATCATGGCTTCGCATGGGGGTGGCCAGAGTGCTAATATTGAATTCCTCTAAGCCTATGATCGGGTGGAAGGACGAACACCCACAGTCAGTTGGTTGGCGGAAACCTGTAATAGACAAGTGAATTCTGCCCCTGTGTAATTTAGTTGTAACAGTGTATGAATTGGTATGTTGTGCATTCATTCACATTCTTGAAAGCAAGCACAACATACCNAAACCTGTAATAGACAAGTGAATTCTGCCCCTGTGTAATTTAGTTGTAACAGTGTATGAATTGGTATGTTGTGCTTGCTTTCAAGAATGTGAATGAATGCTTAATGGATATACTGTATCCCTTCTATTTTCTGCTGAGTCATATAATTAGGCAAGAAAGTAATTATAGGGTTCGGACATGACTTGTTCCCATAAATTCTGGAGTTCCTTAGTGTCTTAAGCTAGAGCCATGAACTGTGAGCTCGTCGATCTTAGGCGTAGTTACATGTACTATGGTTTAGTCACCTAGTCATTCTGAGTCCCTTGGAGGATGAAGTTCGTTAAGTTCATGAGAGGTAGTAGCAATTATGCACAGGCTCTCTGCGATCAAATAGAACCCTAGAAACCCTTGATGAAGGAGCGCAATAGTTGTGCTGAAGACTCTTCTAAGAGTCAAGTCCAGGAGAAAGAGTACAATGCTCTCAAGTCCTTCATGGTTGACGAAGTTCAGGAAGGATAGCGAGCTTCAAATACCGAAAGAGATTACCCTTTTCGTTTGCTAGATGAATGGACGAGATCTGTTCGAAGGATCTGAGGTCTGTCATGACCGCTAGATTGGAGGAAGGAACGTAGGCGTTAATGCCTTGACCCATTTTTGGCCTTCGCAAATAGTGAAGGAATCGAGACCGTAGATCCCAAGATCCAAGGGAGTTACCTGGACCATCCATTTTTAGAGGACACGTGGCTGCCAGTTGGCATTTTGGCACACGGGAAACCCAAGGGCAAGACCCCTTGTCTTCTCAAGTCGTAAAATCCTGGTATGCAAAACCCCAAATCAGTATAGAGTGAATAGGTTTTAGCATTTCGACACCCGAGAAACCCAAGGGCAAGATCCCTTGTTTTCGCAAGTCGTGAAATCCCAGTGCCTAAAACCCTGACGTGCTCTATGGTAGAAAGGAGGAGTCCTGAAAGGGTCTAGACCGTCCATCGAAGGAGACATGTGGTGAGAAGCCCAAGTTCGGGGAAAACTCCGAAAGAATCTGGACCGTTGGATCCAAACCTCCGAGGATTTTTGGATCTCGTACAAGAACCTGTGTATCGAAATTCAAGGTTTGTAGAGAGAAGGGGATGACAGTTCATTGTTCTCTTGAGTCCCGAAAGCCGATGGCTTGGGCGGACAGGTGGAACATCCCGGATGTAGGAGCCACGTGGATGACAAGTGGTACATCCCAAAACAAGGGTCACATGGAGGTGACAGGTGGCGTGTTCTCATCACAGGGAAGGAGTCAACACCCTGTTGACCTATATCACGTTTCGGGGTTTAGCATTCCAAAAGGTAAGGAACACTTGCAACGGTAATTGCGAAGTCACGAAACTTGAAAGAGATAGGCGCTGAGACTTGCGTCCTAGCCGGAGGTCACATGACACCGAGACAAGGGTGGAGTCGAGTACCTTAGCCCATTTCATATTTTGGGGTTTGCAGAGTTGNGCGAAAGGGTGCCTAGTTTGTTTGGACTGTGGTCATAACCAATGATCACATGAAGGTGGAAAAGGGAAGAGCTAGCCTGCGTTAGGCCCCCGTAGGACTTCGGGGATTCTATCGCTCGAGAAAAAGGAGAAAAATCTGTTATGACATAGTGGGTATGTGACAAATTGGTATCAGAGCATGGTTACAACACTTAGCCTGCTTGGGCTCATGTACGAGCTGCGTAAGGAGATATTGTTATCTGGATTTTCTCTTTAAGAAGAAGGACCACAGAATGAAACTGTAATTTTGGAATTTCTTTAACCCCTCTGTTAAAATGGTAACTACTCTTATAGGAGTAAGGATGCACCGATCAATATTACTGATATGACCTGAGTGTGAATAACATAGGTGGAATAAATTGTGCTATGGAGTGGCATGAGCCAGAAAAGGGACATGAATTGAGTTGTTCTATTACAAGTGTGACGATGGATACCTACTAAAGCAGGTAGAGTCTCTTGCAATTGAGATGGCTAGTTGGGTAAGAATTAAGATCCAAATGAAGAACTCCTTCATGATTTGAGAAATCTGGTAAGGACTGGTAGGATCCTTAGAAAGTTGTAATTGTTGCATTATTAAAAGACTAAACCCTGAGCATATAACTCCTCACGGTTGAGAGGACTGATGAAAATATGTAGGGTCATATTACCTGACCTATAATGGTTAGGATCGACAACAAGGATAATCTGTTTGAGCAAGATTAAGAGGAGTCCTTTGGGACTGTTGCTAATTCCCAAGAGTGACCCTTGTTGGTTGTTCCCATAAAGAAAGGGTAACATTCATATGAGTTATGAATATGAGATTAGTCATGTAAGTAACTTAAAAGATCAGAAGAGATAGCGGGGAAATTTGGTATGCCAAACATGCATCTAGACTCAAGCTTCTGTTAAAGTTTGAAAACTCCGGAGGTTGAGCGCAGAGTATACCAGGGGAAATAGTGGTTTTAAGTCTTGAAGAGGAAACCCTTAGAAAAATTTTCTAAGTTTCGAAGAGTTGAAGCATTCAAAGGTGAAGTGCAAAAAACTGAAGTTCGAAAAAAAAAGAAAAAAAAGAACAAGTATGGAGGATTGAACGGGAAAAATCCTTCAGAAAAGAGTTTTGAAGATTGGATAGGATCGAGAGTCAAGATCCATTCAGAAAGAACCGAAATGCTTCGATTTTTTCTATCTCAGAGAAGTAGCGCACTGGTTATTTGCGAGGAGATACCGAAATTTCACAAAACTAATGGGCTTGGAAGAAGCAGTGAGAAATTTGCGAAAAGATCATAGTCATTGATCAAGGAACGATTTGGACCATTGATCGTCCAGAAGAGAATTTCATAATTTTAGGGATCGAAGGATTCAAGGCTCTTCATAAAAGAAGTCCCGAAGTGGAAAAACATGAAATTCTGACATAATCACAACCGTTGGTTGGAGAGCCATTGGCGACCATTGATCTGATCCGAAAATTTCAACATTTTGGGTATCAAGAGTCTGAACGGACGGTGGAATTATCGGAGGGAGGAATACCAAAATTCCGTGAACCATTAGATCTATTTGATCAGTGGAGAAGATAAGGCTGATAACCTCTCATCACTCACAAGCTCAGGAGGAATAGTATCCATTAGATTAGAATCAACGAGAGTCATTGATCTAGAGCTTCGAGGTTTCATCTGTTAGGAAAATAGAAGTGTAGACTTTCAAAATTCACACCAGGTAAATCGTTGATTCAATCAAGGCCATTGGTTAGCATATGACCTGAACTGTAGATCCAGTGTAATCAGATCTTCGGGAGTTAGAGGTTTAGAAGTCAACGAGAAGAGTTTTGAGGACTCACATGTCACGAAATCCTGACATCCAACCTGAGCCGTTGGATCGAGATAGGCGATGGATCGTTGATTTGATGCATACACTTTTTGGGGATTCGAAATTGGAAGCTAAGGGGTAAGGACTCCGCCAGAATCCTGAAAGGTGGAAAGTCAAGATTTGATCAAGACCATTGATTGGCAGAGAGATATGTACTGTGGAATCTAGGTTGTCGGACCCACATGGATTAGAAGTTTGGGAAACGGTGGAGCGTTGTCCGTGGAATTCACCGAAACATGGGATCCTGACGCATGTCTAGGAGTTGACCCCAGGTTCCGAGCGAAGGGTCATGTGAATAAAAGAGCTGAGAAAACCTTAGCTTCAGTCTTTCCGATTTTTGGATTTCGGGGATCGAGGAACCAGAGTTCCTTGCAACATGCATCCTGAAATCACGAAATGTGAAGTGCCTTTTAGTTTGGATCGTGGTCACCGCCGATGGTCGCATGAGGAGAAGGCATGAGCTAGTATGATGAATATGCATGAGTTGAATGCAGTGTGAAGCTTCATAATAGGAAGCTTGATATTAATACTAGTAAGGTATGAATGATACTAAACATGCAAAGTAATGCACATGTATGATGTACGAGTATAGTTATAGGCACGATATGGTTTTTCCCGATGAGCGAAACATAAAGAAAGTATTGTTTTTTCCAAGGTTGAATGAATACTATGGAGGCATAGCTGACTCCATTCTGGGGAGTCATGAAAGTTTTTTTCCAAATAATAGCCTGAGGGGAATGTATTCCATTTCCTCAGGAAGTGCCAATATAATTAGATGAAAGGGTAAATGAGCAAAGATGCTCTCTTGTCATAATAAGAGACAAATGATTATGCCTTTGAGCATCACATGAGAAGGGTTGTGAATGAATCTGAATTGACTAATCTTAATAGTAAAGATGCATGTTTATATTCCTTAAGAGGAATATTTAGTAAAAAGCCAAAACTAACTCAAGGCTGAGGCCATCACAAATAGTGATGGATATGCAACAAGGAAGTTGCATGCTGAAGGAGTTCCCGGTGGAGGAATTGTGTAAGGACTTTGTCAAAAGAACAAAGTCACAACCTTAATAATTGTTGAAGGTTGGACAATGGGCTGCAGGGCCTGTCTATATATAAGAATCCTGGATTACATTTTGAAAGAATAATGTAATTAATAGAAGACTAACAACTGAATATTGACCATTCTGATAACCGAATGGGAGTGTGTAGGATGCACATGTTCATGATTCATTATGTGAAAATATTTGCTATTAAAGCATGTTGTGTTATTCCAAAAAGGGTTAGGGTGAGGCCTAACCAAGGGTGCTCAGAAAAAGAGTAGTTGCGGAAATGGGTATAGTTGTTAAGAGGCAAGTAAATCCCCTGAGTATGATTAAAAGAATAAACGAGTATGTTTAACTGATAAGGCTTGGTTGAAGCTGTGATTAAGGAAAGGCAGGGAGACCTTAGAGATAACTCGATTGGGCTGAAAATCCATAGGTGATGTAGAAAGAATTTGAAGAAGGGGAAAGCCGTCAATCCTTTCCTTGTTGTACATTATGTTTTCTATGGGATGAGAAAGCTAGTACATTGAAGAACAAAAATGTTTTGACACCATAGTAATGATGGTCATAATTTTGTGAAAATGATTGAGAACTGTTGTGTTGCACTCATGAAAACATTAAGGACAGTGTGATGAAGTACATACAATATGTTGAGACATGTCTGGAAATATTTTATTAATTTAATGCTATGGTAATTGCATTTTAATTTACATGACGACTAATGTGCTTATGGTGTTTGTCATGTGTAGAAATAAATAAGATTGGAACTGTCAAGAAAGACAGTTGCCAATAATGAGCAACCTCAATCAAAGGATGACTATGAGATGGTTCTGGTGGAATGATTATTGAAGGGACTTTAAAAGTCCCCATGGAGCACCACAGATGGGATACTATTAGAGAGAGAGTGCTAACAGCCAAGAACTAGTATAAAGACATCCGTGCCTATGTGGTAGGTATGAAGGGATTTGGTAGGAACCCCTTCTAAAATATTTTATTGTCTTAGTGTTATGCATGAATTTTGAAAGGAAGTGGTATGCCTTGGATACCCAAGTAAGGTATGACTCACGAAGGAGAACCTGAATGATGGAGGTATGAACCTCTGGTAGTAAACATTGTTTGTAACCCTTGGAAGAATTCATGAACTGATATGTCATGAATGCATGGAAAATCAAGTAATGCGTAAAGGAATTCATGTGAAACTTTTGAGTTCATGTGTACTGATTTGGGATCATGATCAACCTATAGCAGGCAATATGGTCCTACTGTAAGAATGAAAGAAAAATGAATAAACCATATGAGGAAAAGGTTGGTTAAATTCCAACACCCCATGGCTAAGAACCGGTCATAAAGTGTGGCGAACTTGAATAACAATGCAAGAGTGCATTGGGTATGAATGTGGCCATGGATAGTGGAACATTTGTTAAAACCCTTTGAAATGTTGAATTACGTTTTGGAATATATATATATATGTACATGGAAAATCTAACAATTTGTTTGGTTGATTGAAGAATGAATTGCAGGAAGAAGAGGGTCATGGATATGGAAGTAAGGTAAGCCCAGATCGATTGTCTACTGAGCCAAACTGCAAGGAATGGTATTTCCTTTTGAGAAAGTGAATTTGATTGTTAGTATGCACCATTCTGAAATTGTTGTGACAATGTTGTAAAGGTGCAATAAAATGTATGTTCATGACAACTAACAATTTGATTAGCTGAGGAATGATTGCAGGAAGAAGGAGTCTTGGATATGGCAATGTTGTAATCCCATAAGGAAGACCGATTTCCTGCTGAGCTAAAATGTTATGGGAAGAAAAGTCCCATAATTATGAATCTAGTTTCTATGCGGAACAAATATGAAAACAAATTGTGGAATAGGAAATCCGTAGGTGATAGATTTGCAATAGAATTCTGAAAGTTAGAATTTATAATGATGTCTCACAAACCTCATGTACCTGTGATACAGGTGAGAAGAAAAGATTTGTCCTGAAAGGACAGATGAAGGCTATCATAGTTGAAAACGATGAACATGGCTACTGTTGAGCCATTAGAACCCCGTGATAAGTCATGATCACCGGACATACATTGTGTTGAGGTAACACAAGTCGGAGGGACGCCTCAGCAGAGAAAGTCTGAGGGACGCCTCGACTGTAAGACTCGATAGAGTCTCTAAAATTTTCCTGTGTGAGAAAACCTCGGCAGGGAAAGATGGATCGCCCAAGGGACTGTATAACAGTGAAGGGGATGCTTGGGCCTGGGCTTAGAGGATGAGTGACTGCAAGTAAGAGGAGATCCTATTAATTCTTGTAAAATATTGGGATCATGCACATAGTGGGTAGTTTCCTGTGCGGAAAAACCTTGGAAAGGAAAATGAAATCATGATAGCTCTTGTGAGCTATTGAATTGGAATCATGCACCCAATGGGTACGTCAAGGAAAGCGATGAGAATGGATAAAAAAACTACCATGTGGATACAGATCCGCAAAATGCACAGATAAGTACTGTGCTAGAATATGAAATTTTTCTTTTGAATTTTGAACAATAGTAAGATGTTTTCGCACAAAATTGTGGTTAATATGCTTGTGTCCAAGAATTATTGAAGGCAGATGATAAAGACTCAAATCCTGAAAAAGGACCTAACCAAGGATGAAGGTCAAGAATTATGAAGTGGCCAAATGAGGAAGGCATGACAGGTGTTTTGAGAAAGAACACCGAGGATGGTGTTCCTTTAAGGGGGAGGGAATTGTAACACCCTGTTTCCCCCAATTTGTAATTAATCATAAAATAAGAATTACCATGCTAATGCATGAGGAAAATGTAAATGTATTATTGTATGAGTTGCCAATAACTGACTGTGGGGGTAAAGCCTTGAAAGTACTAGCCATGATATCATTAGGGGAGAGAAATCAGTTAATGAGGCAAGGACTAGTGGTTGAACTACCAACCACCCCCATGAATGGGAGCATGGTCTAGCTACAAGAAGTCATCCTAAAGTACCGCAGGTTCTAACAGACTAGGTAGACTCGAGCTTTCTTCTGACAGAAGGAAAGTTACAATTATACACACAAAGGTAGCAAGAGAGGAGGGACACCAGATACCAGACACCAGACACCAAACACCAGACGAGAACGGGAGCTCGCAAGTGAGAGGCGTGAAGCTATCCAGCGAATCACGAACAGAATTCCACGAGCTTGATGCTAAAGGGCATCTGAGAAACCTCGTCGAGGCCATAAGTGAGCGAGAAAGCTCCGAGTTGCAGAAAACAGGACCCGAACAGAAACTGAAAACAGAGAGAGAACCCTTGAGAAGAGTGAGAGTTCCTTGGTGATATCATGGCTTGGAATGGGGGTGGCCAGAGTGCTAATATTGAATGCCTCTGGGCCTATGGTCAGGTGGAAGGACGAACACCCACAGTCAGTTGGTTGGCAGCAACCTGTAATAGATAAGTGAATTCTGACCCTGTGTAATTTAGTTGTAACATTATATGAATTGGTATGTTGTGCTTGCTTTCAGGAATGTGAATGAATGCTTAATGGATATACTATATCCCTTCTATTTTCTGTTGATTCGTATAATTAGGCAAGAAAGGAATTATAGGGTTCAGACATGACTTGTTCCCATAAATTCTAGAGTTCTGTAGTGTCTTAAGCTAGAGCCACGAACTGTGAGCTCATCTATCTTAGGCATAGTTGCATGTACGATGGTTTACTTGCCTAGTCATCCTGAGTCCCTTGGAGGACGGATTTCATTAAGTCCATGAGAGGTAGTTTTGATTATGCACAGGCTCTCTGTGATCAAATAGAACCCCAAAACCCCTTGATGAAGGAGCGCAATAGTTGTGTTGAAGACTCTTCTAAGAGTCAAGTCCAGGAGAAAGAGCGCAATGCTCTCAAGTCCTTCATGGTTGATGAAGTTCAAGAAGGATAGTGAGTTTCAAATACCAAAAGAGAGTACCCTTTTCGTTTGCTATATGAACGGACAAGATCCATTCGGAGGATCTGAGGTCTCTCAGGATCGCTATATTGGAGAAAGGAACATAGGCGTTAATGCCTCGACCCCTTTCTGGCCTTCACAAATAGCGAAGGAATCGGGACTGTAGATCCCAATATCTAGGGGAGTTACCTGGACCGTCCATTTGTAGAGGACACATGGCTATCGGTCGGCATTTCGGCACCCAGGAAACCCAAGGGCAAGACCCCTTGTCTCTGCAAGTCGTGAAAGCCCGGTATGAAAAACCTCGAATCAGTATAGAGTGAATAGGTTTTGGCGTTTCAGCACCCGAGAAACCCAAGGGCAAGATCCCTCATTTTCACAAGTCATGAAATCCCAGTGCCTGAAACCACGACGTGCCCCATGGTAGAAAGGAGGAGTCCCAAAAGGGTTTGGACCGCCCATAGGAGGAGATGCGTGGTGAGCGGCCCAAGTTCGGGGAAAACTCTGAAAGAATCTGGACCATTGGATCCAAACCACCGGGGATCGTTGGATCTCGTACAAGAACCTATGTATCGGAATTTGGGGTTTGTAGAGAGAAGGGGACGTCAGTTCGTTGTTCTCTTGAGTCCCGAAAGCCGATGGCTCGGGCAGATAGGTGGCACATCCCAAATGTAGGAGCCACATGGATGACAAGTGGTACATCCTAGAACAAGGGTCACGTGGAGGTGACAAGTGGCATTCTCTCTTCACAGGGAAGGAGTCAATACCCTGTTGACCTATATCGCGTTTCAGGGTTCAACATTCCAAAAGGTAAGGAACACTTGCAATGGGAATTTCGAAGTTGTGAAACCTGAAAGAGATAGGCGCTGAGACTTCCATCCTAGCTGGAGGTTACATGACACCGAGACAAGGGTGGAGCTGAGTACCTTAGCCCATTTCGGATTTCGAGGTTTGCAGAGTCGAAAGACTTCATGTGCCTGTATCGGTGAGTCACGAAATGCGAAAAGGCGCCTAGTTTGTTTGGCCTGTGTTCGTAACCAACGATCAAATGAAGGTGGACAAGGGAAGAGCTAGCCTACGCTAGGCCCCCGTAGGACTTCGGGGATTCTGTCCCTCGAGAAAAAGGTGAAAAATCTATTTTGTCATAGTGGGTATGTGAAAACATGCATCAGAAGTTTCCCAACTATAGCTTCGAATCCATCAAAATTTTGTGCAAACACCATGTGATATGTTTATCATGTCCCTAGAAGGTTGAGAAAAAATCGAACTAGCCAACATCTTTGAATTTCTGCGCCATCTGAGGGTATGATCCTTCTGCACCATCTGAGGGATCTAGTCTAATTAACTGGCCACTCTTTTTTGGTGCCATACCACTAATATGATCTTGTAAACAAATATGAGAAGATCGATGTCTTTGAATATTCAATTCTCGTGGGATATTAAGAACTAGAAGTTACTTCTTTCTTCAATCCTTTCAAAAAATAACCCACATACTAAAATAGAAAGGTGATGATTCCATTTATGATAATCAAATGTGTTGATTTGATGCAGGTATGGCAAGTACAAATCAATCCTTTGTATGCAGTTGTTATCATTGAAATAGCAACCCGAAAAAAAATCATGAAGAGGCCTGCATATTCTCTAATCATGATTTGAAAAATTATGACATGATCTGGGTAGGGTGGTGCATGTAAAACTATGATTATTCCTAGTGCTATAGGAATAACTCTATTCCTGTAGCGCCTTTTCTGACTTGGAAAAAATTTGAAAATTCAAATAATGAATCGACAAGTGATGTGACAAAAATTATCATATCAAATCCTAAACTTTAAAAACTTCAAAAATCATTTAAAAACTACAATAAAGATTGAAAAAATGACCTTTTAAGCCAAGAGGTAAAAACAAAGTTTTGACAAAAAAGCATAAGAGAGAGGGGTGTTGGCCCTTGGTTATGGAAGGAAGCAAAGAAAAAGGAAGGAAAGGTAAAAAGAGAGCTTGGCAAGAGACACAGTAATTGTCACTAAGTCGAAGTGAGAAAAAGAGCAGGAAAGATGGAGCGAAGTACAGAAAAGCAAGTCATTGGACGAGGAGATCAGGGATGATAGATCAACAAGGAAGAAGGATCATGGACAACTCAGAAAGCAAAGAAAGCAATCATTGGATGCTTTGGAGCACCACGCAATGAATAAGGAAAGACAGGATGGTGAAGCTCAGAAAAAGCGGGTCAAGTTGACCTAGGGTTTTAGATAACTAGGGTTTTGGTATCTAGGGTTTTGGCACCTAGGTTTTGACCTAAGTTTGTCAGTGAGGGATTGTAATGTATAAATAAAGGTCAAGAGGACCTCAGTCGGGTTGGTCATTGAGTATTGGTATGATATTGTTGTTATATCTCTATTGTGGAGGGAGAGGATTGTATTGTGAGATCTTCAGCTATGTGCGAAGGTCAACTCCTGTAGATGGGTGCACAGGAAAGGGGGAGAAAGAGAAAGAAGAAAGAAGATTTGATAACTGAGAGCGCAGATAGGAACTGTATGATTTACCTTTTTTTCTTTGGACATAGCCCTAGAGAGAGGGTGAACCACGCATATTTTTTGTCGTATGTGTGATTGATGCCTGGATCTCTGTCATTGTTATATTGTTATTTGCAGTCTTATGTTAGATCAGAGCTATAAGTGATATATGAATGTTGTATTGTTGTTGTGATAGATCCACTTGATATTCCCCTGGTTATAGACATTCATGTCCTGCAACCCCCCTCTTAGCTGCCTTAGGTGAGACTACATCTGCTTCCCAGGTGTTGTCGAAAGGGCCAGTACCTAGGGCTTTTTGTTGCGCTCTTGGAGTGAACCTCGGGTCTGACCCTGTGCAAACAAATGGTTCTGTTGGTGGGACAGGAATCTATGTAAGGGAATTTCAAGGTGGTTCCCATCGAAGACAAAGATTCATAAGTGGATAGAGGATCAAGAGAGGAACTTCTTCGAAGCCCAAAACAAGAACCCTAAACTAAGTACTGAAGGTTGGCTACAGAGACACATCTTCACCGATATTCATGAGATCTTCTTTGGAGGAATCCATCAAGAGCTATACAAGTGGTTATCTAGGTTAGCCGATACCCAGTTCAAGATCAGATCTATACCTCCTGTGGTCTGGACGTCAGAGTTGATTAATAAGGTTAAGAGAGTTGACAACGCTTAATCAAGGGTTGTAGATCACTGGTTCAATAGTACCATTGGAGGGTATATCACCGAATTTGTTGTTGACGGAACATAATCATATAACCTGGCTAAGAGATACTTCTTCAAATGACCCAGAGGAAAAATTTTACAATTTCTAAAGCTAAGAATCAAGATGTTTTTGCAAGAAAAGAACATCTTGAAGATACAGTAGATTGGTTGGATCTGAAAAGGCTAATGTTCAAGAATTCAGATAGTGACAGCGACACAGAAGCTGGACATACACGTATTGGGAAAGTATTTTGAGGGGTTCACCTTGAGAACCTATTCAAGAAAAACTATAGAGACGAGGGTTTCTATAGTGGAGAAGACACATATCTGACAAATGAAGAACATTCAGAACCCACCACAGCAGAGGAAGAGGAAGCTTAAGAACTTTGCTAGAACGATCCAGAAACATCAGGAACTGCGTAGACCATTAAATTAAGTAATATCAATCCTTCTTTTATTTCATAAATGCTAAGTAATCAGAATATTTTGAATCACCAGAGTCCATAGACTACTATTACTAGTAGTTCAACATTTACTCAGAAAGGAAACCTAGGCAGCTCTATGGCAGAGGAGATGAGGCTTCCTATCTTTAAAGGATATGGATCTGAAGATCCTGATCAACACTGGTTCTTGTGCGAGGCCGTATGGAACATTAAAAATATTAGTGATGAAGTTGTTAAAAGAAACCAGTTTAGCACTATGTTGAGGGATCGTGCGCTGAGTTGGTACATGAAGCTTGTCCAAGGACTTGCACAGCCTAAGCCACTAAATGAGATCAAGAACGCACTGGTTGCAGATTTAAAAAAAACTAAGCCAGAGTCACAGTGTATTATTGAGATGAAGGATATCAAACAGAAGGTAGCCAAACCTATTTGGGAGTTCGATCAGAGATTCAAGACCCTAACAGGTTGATTGACTTTTAAGATCCCAGACGAGAAGAACAAAGAATGGTTCATCGTTGCTCTTTTACCACACATCAGAGTTCCTCTGATGTAGCAGAAGATTGCATTGTAGGAAGAAGCTTTGGATATCTCCATGAATCTTGAATCAACACCTATGGGAGAATCTAGCTCAGGCATGAGCCAGATCTTGAGCCAGCTGACTAGTTTGTCTCTGCAGGTTGAGGATATGAAGAAGCAAAAGGGGAAGGACAACAGAGAAGATATATGGTGTGTAAGATGTTGATCCGAAGGTCATGATAAAGAAAATTGTTCTCTATTTCATGAATATTTTGCCTCAGGAGTGCTGAACCCCTTGAAGCAAGCTAACCTGCCCTAGTGAGAAGTATGCAGAAACTGACATCGCCCTGGTGAGTGCTATTATATGAAAAAGTATGTACAGACAAACTTGTACTGCACATTTTGTAAGTCTGTAGGGCACGATGATAGATATTGTAGGGCTTTTGACCTAATTCACGAAAGATCAAGAGACATATACAAGATCTAAGGTGAAGTACACTAAGAAGGAAACAATTCACAGTATAATTCCCCAGGAAGAGAAATTTTCAATCCTCGTGGTGGATACAGAGGATGAGGATGAGGAGGAGGTATGGGTCAAGGTCGAGGACAAATAATCTGTTACAACTGGGCACATCCAGGACATTTAGTGAGGTACTTCCAAAACCCTTGAACAACCTACAGTTATTGTAATTCCTTCGAGCATGTCATCGAGGACTACCCTTTGCTACTAGCTAAGCTTCAGGAAAGATGAGGACCTTAGAAAAACTGGCAAGTGCAACTGATATATGATGAAACTCGTGGAGCAGACCCTAGAGTCATTGTTATCACTCGAGGAGGCGTTGCTATAGGAGAAGAAAGAGCAGCCCAAGGAAAGACTACAGATGACCACGGAGTCAGGAAAGCTACAGAGAATACCCCAACGTTCGATGCTAAGAAAGAAACACAGATATTTGAGGAGGCAAGAAAAGAGTTTAAAGGATATCAAGGGTCTTCATCAAATAAACAACCAAAAATCAAAGAATATGGCATGCCTCAGGTGTTTGATCAATCTGTGTTGCCAACAAAAGGAAAAGAGGTAAGCAAACTCATGGAATTTTTGTGCACTTGTGTTAATTTGATTCAAGATAAAAGCGTTGTACAAGAATTACAAGATTTAATCAAGCAGTATGAGCTAGGAAAGATAGACTCCTTACTGAATAGGGAAGTGCACCAAATTGGGAAAAGGAGAAGGACAAATAAATAATTACACCTGAATGCTCAAATAGGAGAATATGATATAGACTATGTGGTCCTCGACTTAGGGTCGGAGGTCAATGTCATGACGAAGAAAACCTGGGCACTAATGGGAAAACCAAAGTTGATCTATTCCCCTATCAGGCTTAGAATGGCTAATCAGTAGGCTGCCAACCCATTTGGATGATTGGAGCATGTCCTTGTGGACATCGATGGAGTTAGAACCTTTGCATATTTTTAAGTAATTGAAATTGTTGATGACAACTTCCCTTATCCTGCATTATTAGGAATTGATTGGGCCTTCAAGAATTCTACTATAGTTGATCTAAAGAAGAGGCATATGACATTTGAAAGAGATGGCCTTAGGGTCATCACAACTTTAGATCCAGATTAGGGTCCTCGACACACAGAGCCTATCAGAGAAGAAGACCATGCGTATGAACTGGAAAAAATCTACAAACTAACAACCATATAGCAGGATTATATCAATCCTACAGCTGACGGGAATCTAAGTTGGTGAAGCGACAACACATGTTCATCAGAATCATAAGAATCACTGGAGAACTGGTAGAACTGAATGTTTGAAGTCTCTACTAGAAGATGTGCTAGAATAACCAGAGAGGTTCGTTGGATCGACACAACAATGAGTAACTTACCCACATTTGATGGGTTGAACCCTTTAGAAAACTTCTTATTATAGTTTGAGACAAGTGTACCAACACAACAGAGGTTGTGGGCAATGGATGAGGCCATGAAAGCCACACCAGAAATATGGTGGGGGATGCACAAAGGAAACATCACAGACTTGACACAATGTCGAACTTTGATGACAACGCGGTTCTCATCACAAGTAGGAAGTTGCGAAGTGAGGTACACAGGTCGAAGTTGCCCAAAGGACCATGTGCGAAGCTGCGAAGAGGCATGGAGTGACATTCCTCAAGAACAATGGGTGCACAGATTCATTAACACGTTGGACATGATCCCTATCAATTGGTACCTTCAAGCGGAGCTACGCTTCATCACTTTAGATTTGGAAGGTATGATCCAGAATTTTGTAACCACCTCTTTGTTTGAAATTGAATTTCCTTCAGTAGACCAAGCATTATATATTGTGAGACAGAAAGTGTTTAAGGAGGCATATGGCCTCCCTTTGGAGCAAGAAGAGGATGAATGGATCACGCCATTCCAAAAATTGCAAGGATGTTACAATATTAATGCCGATGAAGATGATGATCCGAGGAAGGTAAACATCGCTGAGATAGAAGACCACAGAAATGTGGAAGGACCAAGATTTGAGCTTCCATTCATAGGACAACCGATCAAAATAAATAAAGTCAATATTGGGATAGAGGAGACACCAAAGCTTGCCAATTTCGAAGATTATTGGGATGTTGCTACAATTGACAAGATTACAGAGTTATTGCATGAATATCAGGACTTGTTCCCAACCAAGTTCACTGATATGAAGGGAATCAAAGGGCCTATGGGTGAGATGAGAATACCTTTGAAACTATATGCGAAGCCATTCAAGCAAATACCTTATAGACTGAACCCAAAATACAAGGAAAAAGTGAAGATCGAGCTCGACAGAATGCTAGAAGCAGGTATTATTGAACCTATTGAAGAGTTGGAGTGAATCATCCCTATGGTGGTACAAGACAAGAAGACAGGAGAAATCATAATCTGTGTGGACCTTATAAAGTTGAATTATTCGTGTCTGCATGACCCTTTCCCTACACCATTCACAAACGAAGTGTTGGATAACGTGGGAGGCCAGGAAGTATATTATTTTACAGATGGCTTTTTGGGATACCATCAGATCCGCATTGCCAAGGAGGACCATCATAAGACTACATTTTCCATAGAGTGGGGATCCTACCAATATACAATAATTCCATTTGGATTGAATAATGCCCCAACCATCTTTTCCAAGGTGGTGGTCGAAGTGTTCAAAGAATTGTTGCATCAATTTTTAGAAGCATACTTTGATGACTAGACTGTTTTTAGTTTGTTGAAAAATCATATTGAATGTCTAAGGCTAATGTTGGACAAATGCAGGTAGTGTCAAATTGCTTTGAATCTGAAGAAATGCATCTTCTTCTCACCATTTGGAGTTCTGTTAGGTCATATTGTATGCCAGCAGGGATTGTTGGTTGACCCATCTAAAATTGCAATTATAGTTGATTTGCCACCTCCTACTTCAGTCAAACAACTGCGCACTGCACTAGGCCATACTGGATATCACAGGAAATTTATCAAAGGATATGCCCAAATTACAGCGCCAATGGAGAAGCTGTTGAAGAAGGACTTCCAGTATGAGTGGACAAGTGAATGTCAGCAAAGCTTCGACACACTGAAACAGAAGATGGTTAGAGCACCCAATCTGATTTTTCCAGATTGGAGCAAAGAATTCCATGTGCATGTCGATGCATCCTCTATTGCATTAGGAGAAATACTGGTACAACCTGAAGAAGGGGACATTGATCATCCATTAGCATTCGCCAGCAGGAATCTATCCATGGCTGAAGTTAATTACACCACTACATAGAGAGAGGGACTAGCCATGGTGTATGCACTGCAAAAATTCCACCACTACTTGTTGGGAGGACACTTTAAAATGTTTATTGATCACTCTGCGCTGAAGTACCTAGTCAACAAGCCAGTGTTGAGGGGGTGAATATGAAAATGGATTCTGTTGTTTCAAGAATATGATTTTGAGATCATAGTTAAGCCAGGAAAAATGAACAAGGGCCCAGACCACTTATCAAGGTTGGAACATGGTGAAGAACCTACCAGTTTGGAGGATACATTACCGGATGCACAATTGCCTCACAACTCTCATTAAAAACATGAGGAAAAGGGTCCAAGTACTAGGTGCAGTTGAAACTGGGTTCCAGACACAGAAAATACAGTCTGCACAAGGATGGAAAGGAGGCATAAAGCAGAAATCAAGGTCTACACTGCGTAGTCCAAATTCGAAGTAAAACAAGAGGATCAGATCTTAAGTGCCTCGGGATGAATCAAAGGTGAGTGTTGGGGGCCTCTTGGCCCTTGTTTATGGAAGGAAGCGAAGAACAAGGAAGGAAAGGTAAAAAACGAGCTTTGCGGGAGACACAGTAACTATCACTGAGTCAAAGTGAGAAAAAGAGAAGGAAAGATGGAGTGAAGTGCAGAAAAGCAAGCCGTTGGATGAGGAGATCAGGGATGACAGATCAACAAGGAAGAAGGATTGTGGACAACTCAGAAAGTAGAGAAAGCCATCATTGGATGATTTGGAGCACCGTGTGATGAAGAAGGAAAGATAGTTTGGAGAAGCCTGGAAAAAGCGGGTCAAGTTGACCTAGGGTTTTAGACACCTAGGGTTTTGGTATCTAGGTTTTTGGCACCTAGGTTTCAACATAAGGCTGTCGGTGAAGGATTGTAATGTACAAATAAAGGTCAAGAGGACCTAGGTTGGGTTGGTCATTGAGTATTCATATGATATTTTTCTTATAGCTCTATTGTGGAGGGAGAGGGTTGTATTGTGAGATCTTCAGTTGTGTGTGAAGGTCAAGTTCTGCAGCTAGGTGCGTAGGAAAGGGGGAGAAAGAGAGAGAAGAAATAAGATCTGCTATCTTAGAGCACATATAAGAACTGTATGCTTTACCTTAATAAATCATAAGCATAGTTCTATGGATGTATCCCTACAGAGAGGGTGAACCATGTATATTTTGTGTCGTATGTGCGATTGATGCCTGGATCTCTGTCATTGTTATATTGTTATTTGCAGTCTTATGTTATATTAGATCTATAGCTGAGCAGGATAGACCTAATTGATAAGTGATATATGAATGCCGTATTGTTTTTTTGATAGATCCACTTGATATTCCCCTGGTTGTAGACATTCCTATCCTACAACCCCCCTCTTAGCTGCCTCGAGTGAGACTGCATCTGCTTCGCAGGTGCTGCCGAAAGGGCTAGTAGCTAGGGCTTGTTGGTGCATTCTTGGAGTGAACCTCGGGTTTGCCCCTATGCCAACAAGGGGACAAGAACTAGGGACACTCACTTAATAAAAAACAAAGTTAGAGATTGACATATTCAACCATGTCTCTCACAAATTGATATTGAATATCAATATGATTTGTCTTTGAATGATAAGTCGGGTTCTTCACCAGAAAAAATTGTACTATGACTGTCATAATCTATCCTTACATCTTGTTGTACCAACCCAATACCTGAACACAATATTTGTAACCATATTTATTCCTTACTTGCATGAGTATCTCCCATGTATTCAGCTTATGTAGTTGAAAGTGCCACTCCAACATGTGTTTTTCTCATCCAACTGATTTCTCCTACAAATAGATTAAACACATACCCGCTTGTAGATTTCCTATGATCTATATCTCTAGCCCAGTATGCATCCAAAAATCCATGTCTGTAAAACACTATGTACAATCCTATTCTTCCTTTATAGAACAATCCATAGCTAGCAGTGCCATGTAAACACCTAAAAACCCTTTTTACTGATGTCCAATGTGCCTTCCCTGGTTTTCACATATACTTGCTCAAAACTACCACTGCATGTGCAATGTCTGATCTAGTACAGACCATTGCATACATCAAACTGCCAACTTCACTCACATATGGAACGCAAGAAATGTCCTCTTCCTCTTCATGTTTCTTGGGACACTGATCCGCATATAAATTTACACCAACAAGAATAGGGAACTTGACTAGTTTACATTCATGCATATTAAACCTCTGCAATATTGTATCGACATATTTTCTCTAATTTAACCAAATTTTCCTCTTTTTCTGATCTCTTTTAATTTCCATGCCCAAAATGAATTTGTAGGAAAAAAATCCTTCATTTCAAATTTAAAGGACAACTAAGTTTTCACATCCTAGATAATATCCTTGTTGTTTCCTATCAACAACATGTCATCCACATACAAGACCAAATAAATCAAATGATCACCAATTAATTTAAAATACACACAATGATCCTATTTTCTTCTTATGAAGACAAGTCCCAGCATATAAGTATCAAATTTTTTATACCACATCCTTGGTGATTGTTTTAAACCATACAAGGAATTTTCATCTTGCATAACATCTCCTTCTTTCCTTTCACAACAAAGCCTTCTGGATGCTTCATATAGATTTCTTCTTTTAGATCCCCATGTAGAAATGGTGTCTTCACATCCATCTGTTCTACTTCAAAATAAAATGCAATAACAACAGATAATATAAATCTTATAGAATTTAACTTGGAAACATGAGAAAATATATGACCAAAATCAATTCCCTCAACCTGGGAATAACCCTTTGCTACTAATCGAGCTTTGTATTTCTCCACTTTTCCTTCTGTATTCATCTTATTTTTAAATACCCATTTGTTTCCAATGGGGTTTCTTCTAGTTGGAAAATCCACTAGATCCCAAAGCCTCATTTTGATATAAGGTTGTCATTTCTTCATCCATGGATTTTTTCCATAGTTTTCCATCCTCTGAATCCACTGCCCCCCTGATATTTCTAGGATCATCATTAGTAATAAACAAAGCAAAATTTGAATGAAAATCAGATGGAGTATACCTTTCTGGTATCCTTCTTTCTCGAAATGATCACCCCAATACTGGAGTATGAGGATCTTATTCTTATGATTCTTGTTCTTATGTAGAGTCTAATTCATCATCCTTTAAATCAAACTCTATTTTATTTGGTTCTTCCTTTCTTGGTAGGACTTCATGTTTAACAACATCCTTCATTTCTCTAAATACCACATCTCATCTATACAAAACCTTCTTGGTTTCTAGGTTCTAAAGCTTATAACCTTTGAGACCATATTTATACTCAATAAAGATAGACTTTTCAGCCTTCTTATATAGCTTTCTCTTTTTTTCCTTTGGAACATGAACATAGGCCTCACAACCAAATACCATGATATGTGTGAGAGAATGTTTCTTACCAATCCATACTCTTGTGGATTCTTTTCATCCAACATTGATGAGGCTGATCTCTTGAGAAGGTAACATGAAGTACCCATTGCCTCTGCCTAAAATTATTTCCTTAACCTGGCACCACTGAGCATACACCTTTCTTTTTCCATCAACATCATGTTCATCCTTTCTGCAACTCCATTCTGCCAAGGTGTGTATGGAGTAGTATTCTTCCTTTATATACAACACTTCTTACAAAATTCTTCAAATTCATTCTCGTTGAACTCTTTGCTATTATCTGTCCTC
>JASDQU010307309.1:159496-171822 GCA_032191745.1 Picea mariana | reverse complement strand
CACCCACCTATCTATCAAAGTCAAGAAGTATTTAATGCTTCTAGATATTTGTATGCAATATAATTTACATAATCAAGAATAACTAATTAATAACAAATAATTAGTTAAGGTTATTTAATAGCTAATTATAGTTTAGCTAATTTTTAGGATTATTTATTAAATTAATCATCTTAATAATTAAGGGTCGTTACATCAAAGAAGCAAAGATTCAAACTTATAGAGGTCAGTTCGAACAACTAAAGATGAAGGAAGATGATAATATTGTATCTTACTTCTTACGAGTCGATGAAACAATAAATGAAATCATAGGATTGGGAGAAGAAATGAAAGAATCTATAATCGTACAAAAGGTACTAATATCTCTTCCTATGATATTTGATCCTAAGATATCAAAACTAGAAGAAAGAGCGGATATAGACTCAATAAGCATGGAAACACTACATGGAATATTCACAACATATGAAATGAGAACTGAACATGAAAATCTAGATATAAAAGAAGAAACTTTTAAAGCATCCAAATTTTCAAAGAAAAAGGGAAAGCAAAAATAAAAACATAGCAACATCATTGACATCTCAGAAGATGATGAAGAAATGACCAATTTTGTTAAGAGATTGAACAAGGGAACCTATGACAGATATAAGGTGACCTTCCATTGATTTGTTTTAATTGTGATGGTATTGGTCATTTTGATAAAAACTGTCCTCCTAAGAAAAATAAGGGGAATGATGAAGCTTACTCAAATATAAAACAAACATATAAAGGCAAAGGAACCACAAAGAAAGTTTTCAAGAAAAGCTTATGGACCAAAGAAGACATATCTTCATCAGATGAAGATGAAGTCAGTGACAGTGGGACAAAAAGATTTCTATTCATGGCAGTAGAAGAATCTGATAAACAAGACACCAAAGAAGAATATGAAGAGGCAGAAGTTGACTACCGAGAATAATTGTTCACTACCATAGAAGTTATAACAAGAGAAAAGAGGAAAAACAAGAAGCTACAAGTAGAACTAGACAAGAAGGAAGACACTCAAGAAATAGAGTAGATCATCACAGAATTGAAGGTTCAAATAGAAGAATATAAAATAATTGAATAAGCACTCAAAGAACAGTTAGAATAAAGAGACATGATCATTGGAAATTTGGAAGCAGAGATTGTCACATTGAGAAAGGATCGTCAAAAGAAAAATATGAAGAAAAACTCAAAAGTTTTGGATGACATTATCAAAAGTCAAAGGCCTAATCATGAAAAGTATGTACTTGGATACAATCATACAGAAAAGGGATCAAACTCCAAAGAAACAGAACATGAAACATATCGAAAAAGTTATGCAGAAACAATCAAAGGGGATAGGAAGACCTACAAGGAAGATTACAGGGACACTCCTCCACCGAGAAGATTTGGATTTCATAAACAATGATCAACATAAACAAATAGGCCTTAGGAGGAAGAATTATTCATAAGAGTAACTCCTTTTAGAATATCTTCAACTCCTAAGTATCAAACTATGTTTATGGGTTTATATTATGCATGCAATAATTTTGGACATAAAGCTATAAATTGCATAGCTAATAGCAGGAACATAAAAAACTTTGAAAGTCATGCACAAAATGGATATCCAAGAAGGCCCATTGAAACACAGAGAATACGTTACAACAATTTTGAATCATTGAGCACTGAAGTGGAATGCTATAAGTGCAATAACTTTGGACACATGGCCAAAGATTGTAGAATGAAGGTCCCTCCTAGAGAACCATAACAGAACAACAATAGTCACAGACAGGAGCTTCAGAAGACAACATGGATAAGAAAGAAGAATCGATATAGAAATCAAGAATTCACACTCGCTCTACAAGCTAAGTAGAAGAAGTGTGGCTAGTATGCTGACAGTAGTTGTTCAAAACACGAAAAACATGTGAACAAAGACTAGGTTCCAAAGATTGCAAGATTGGAAATAAAATGAGATGAAGAAAGTTCTACAAAGAAAAGGAAAGATGTCAGATATAGAAAGATTTAGAAAATAACTGAAAGAAAAGAAGGACATGTGAATAAGGAACATGTTCAAGATATTGTACTTTTAGACACTGCGATGAAAGATGAATCCACAGACAGAAAGAAAGAAGTCAGAGATCATAGAGATGATGAATCTACTAATGAAGATGATTATGAATACAATTCAGAGAAGGAATTGTTCTAAGACATCCGACTTAGAGACTTCTAGATAATATGAATAATAGATAAGGGGAGTCTATTCTGTAGCTAAGAAAGACTAGAGAACCATCCTTCAAGAAACTTGCAGAATTTGAGTAGACATATTAAATGCATTCAATTAGCAGAAGTACAATATGATAGATTAATTAGTTGTAGTAGTACTTGATGATAGTACAATGACATATGAGTCAAATTTATGGACAATTGTGTAGGAGAGTCTTGAATAGTATGGACATACATGAACACGAAATCATCTTTTTTGAACGGGGAAATTGAAGAAGAAGTCCACATTGAACAACTCGTTCTTAAAGAATGGTACTCTAGATTGGATAAATATATACTATAGACAAGGTTTGGAAAAGGAAGTGTAAACAATAACCTCTACATCGAGGTAACTCAAGATGGTATTTTATTAATTAAATTTTATATTGACGATATTATTTTTGGAAGTATTGATGACAGGTTAAGCCATAAATTTGAAAAGGATATGCAGAATGAATTTGAAATGTCATTAATTGGATAAATATCATTATTTCTGGGTTTTCAAATACATCAAAGCAACCAAGGAATTTTTATTTCTCAAACTAAGTATATTAGAGAAATGCTAAAGAGGTTCAGAATGGAAGATTGCAAACTAGTTACCACTCCAATGAAAACCAGTTGCAAGTTGAGCAAAGATGATGATTCAAATTCTACAAACCAGAGGCAATACAGGTCAATGATTGGTAGCTTACTATATGTGACAACATCAAGAACAGATGTAATGCAAGAAGTTTGACATGTGACACGATTTCAAGCATCACCAAAGGAATCACATGTATTAGAAGTGAAAAGGATTTTCAGATATCTCAAAGGAACATAAGAGTTTGGATTATGGTATCCAAAAGGAAAGGATCTATCATTTATTTCTTACACAGATGCAGATTGGAAAGGTTTCATTGATGACTGAAAAAGCACCAGTGGAGTAGCGTTCTACTTGGGTGAATGTTTAATATCTTAGATAAGCAAGAAACAATAGTATCTTGGATAAGCAAGAAATAATCATCAGTATCTTTATATACAGCTAAATCAGAGTATATTGTAGCAGTAGGATGTTGTACTCATGTTCTAAGGATGAAACAAAATTTGATAGATATACAGGTTGAGTGTGATGAGCCCATTCCAATATATTGTGATAATACAAGCGCCATCAATATCTCAAAGAACCCGATGATGAACTCCAAGACGAAGCACATTCCAATAAAGTATCACTTTCTATGGGAACAGGTTGTAAAGAAGAACATCAGAGTTGAATATGTGGGCACAAAAGAAAAAGCGCCAGACATATTTACAAAACCACTTCCAAGGAAAGCCTTTGAGTATTTTCTCCAGAGACTCGTAGTAATTTATTCTCAAAAATTAATGTTTTTGAATGGTTATCTTATATGTCTTAGATTTACATGAGGAAGCACCATAAATAATACAATTCAGGTTGGGGGATCAGTTTCAGGAAGAGTTCAGCCAGGAGGAGTATCCCCGAGGACAATTCAGTTAGGCGGAGCAGCCCCTGGTGGAAATATACATTTTCCATTGATTATAAATGGGGAGATATTTATTATATGCAAAGGTAAATGCTTGGAGAAAGAGCACAAAGGCATGGTTCCAGGGGGAGCGATGGTCATAGGGGGAGAATGAGTGATACGAATTCAATATTATATCAGAGTGTTGCCATCAATGCCAAAGGGGGATATTGTTGATTATTTAGGTTGTTTGTCATCGATGTCAACCCTTGAGGAAATTCCGGTAGTAAATTCTGGTAGTACAAAGGTATGGGTAATTGACCCAAGTTTGTTTGATGTATAACGGTATGATTTTTAATATATTTCAAGGTAAGACTATTATTGATGCAACCCGCCCCTCACGCGGACGGTCGCTCCACCAGGACCTTCTTCCTCTCGGCCCGAAGAGTTCTAAGACTCTTCTACTTCCTTATCAGAAGTTTGCAACCCACAGCTCTTCCTACACTACTCCCGTGGTGATTTAATAGGAGAGGTCATAACCTCGCCTCTCGTGATTTCAATGATTGGATGATATCCCTTCGGACCCCCAAAACCTGAGGTAAGTCAGCGCTGACTTCCCCTCGCCTATCGGGACCTTCTCTTTTTCACTTCTCGTCGATCGGGCTCCGAACCTTCAGAGTTCAAACTCCCGAGATCTGAGATGCTGATCTTGCAACCTTGCTTCCCCATGAGCTCGTAACTTACAAGACCAAATGCTTGTCCCTTCAATTCCCAAGACCCGATGTCCCGATATTTCTCACCACGTCAACTTGACTATGGATCACTCCATGCGCGAAACGTCGAGACTTCGTTTCTCTCGATCTCACGACTTCCTCTATGTGAATAAAGAGCCTTAATTAACGATCTCCCGAAATGCCCAATGCATGACCTTGAGTCGCGCTCCTCTTGATTCTTATGATGCTTCTGTTTCCCCAACCTTTGAACTATCTTCTGTTCGCTCTGTAGACTTCATGTCCACTTTATCTTTATTGCACCTTCGAACTCGGAGTATCTCTCTACGAGACGATTGCCAACCTACGGCTACTCCTCATGACTGGCGACTTCTTTGTTCTATCTTCCACCAACTTTCCACTCAGAAGTTTAGAGTTCAATTCTTCCACAGAACCACATACATGGCATATGAAAGAAGCATGTAACAAGAAGCAAATATGCAAAGGCATAATGTCAACAACACACAGAAGATAAACACATCCATGGAATTGAATCAAGGCCCTCTTGTCTTCCTCTTCCCAAGCTCGCTCCTGAGATTTCAATTCAACTTGCTTTTCACCTGCACGGTTCGAATAACCCAACACAATTCCAGTAGAGGAGAAAGAGTTTTACTGTAGAGCCCTCTCAACGCACTCTATGCCGAGGAATTCAACTGCACTCTATGCAGGAATCTCTTGGCTCGAGCAGAGAAACACTTTAAAACTTATTCTTGCCTCTCACCCAGATTTCTAATCTTCCATGAAATTACATATGCAACATATACAATGAAAGCATAACAAGAAGCAAGTAAACAACAACATAATATCAGCAACACACAGAGAATAATCACAGCCATGGAATTGAATTAAATCTTTCCTATTAATTCAATACCATTACATGGGGATTCTTCACCAGTTCTCTTCTTGCTCTCCTCTTGCTCCTGAATGCTAATGCTCAATAATCCTCCTCTCACAATGTTACAAAGGAGGGTTCCTATATTCCATTTTCCCTCTCGAAAGCAAAACTGTCTAATCTAGACTTAATTAACTTATCCACTTGTATTAAATCTAATAAATGCCTCAACTACCTAAGGACGAGAGCTTATCTGCTCAAGGTCCATTACAATGTACAAGTGCGCTTCATTAAATCATGCATTAATGTTTTGGTGCACCAAATATCAAAATGTTTCAAAGTTTGAATACTGGCGTTGTCCAGCTGTATTTCTTCCTCCACGCGCTGGCTCGCTTGATGAGGTGTGGATGCTCTTGCATCATACTCCTCGGCTCTAAATATTTCATGGGCTCCTGTCCATGAGCTCCTGCATGGTATGCCCATGTCTTTGTATGACTGTCTCTGTCTCCCAGCTGGCGTCTTCTACTGGGTGATTCTTCCACTTCACCAGGTAGTCAAAATATTGCTTCCTCCTGGTTTTCCTGCCTATTCTCTTATCCAGTATGCACTCCATCTGAGGTTTCTGTGAAACTGGTAATTGTTTATGCCACTGGATCATTGGTTCATCAATTCCAGCGCCTGTTTCTCCAGCCCTGTATGGGTATAAATACGAAACATTGAATATCAGAGATATCCTGATGCCCTCTGGCAACTCAAGCTCATATGCATTCTCCCCGAATTTCTTCAGGACTCTGCACGGCTCGATCTTTTTCATCTTGAGCTTGTTATATGTTCCCCTTGGGAACCCCTCCTTTCTCAAGTGTGCCAGAACCATATCCCCAACTTCAAACTAAAGTTGCCTCTTCCTCTGGTCAGCTCTGCGCTTGTACTCTTGATTCGACTTCTGTAGTCACTGCTTCACTTCCACGTGAAGTTCTTGCATCACCTCAATGAACTCTTCAGCTCTCGCGCTGCTGGTTTCAGCCTGTTCTGACTCCCTGAGCTCAGAAACTCTCCTCGGCTGTGTCCCATACAAAATTTGTAACGGACTCTTACCTGTACTCTGATTCACCGAATTGTTGTACATGAATTCTGCCTGTGGTAGGATCTAATCCCAACTGGTGTGATGCTCCATCACCAGGCTTCTCGATAAGTTCCCCAGGCTTCTGTTGACCACCTCAGTCTACCCATCTGTCTGTGGATGATAAGCAGAACTGAACACTAAATCAGTCCCCAGCTTCTTCCATAGTGTCCTCCAAAAATTACCTATGAACTTTGTATCCCGATTCGAGACTATGCTTCTCGGCAGTCCATGCAATCTCACAATTTCTTTGAAAAACAAATTCGCAATGTATGTGGCATCGCTGGTCTTATGACACGGTATGAAATGTGCCATTTTCGAGAACCTGTCCACCACCACAAAAATGGAATCCACTCCTCGCTACGTTCTCGGTAAACCCAACACAAATTCCATGCTAATGGCCGCCCATGGCCTCTCAGGTATGGGTAACGGCTGATAAAACCTTGTGTTCTGTTTTCATCCCTTTGCATGTTGACATATCCTGCACCTGTCAACAAACCTTTTCACATCGGTTCTCATGCCCGGCCAATAATACAATTCTCTCATCTTGGCAAATGTTTTGTCATGCCCGAAATGACCTGCTAAGCCTCCGCTGTGTTTTTCCTTCACCAAATTCTCTCTCATAGAGCAATCTGGAATGCACAGTTGATTGCTCCGAAACAGCAATCCATCCTGGATTAGGTAATCTATCCATGGGATCTGATCCCTGAGAACTAGGTTCTCGGCTGCTTCATATGCCTCTCCAAAGTTTGCATCACCTGCATACATGTCTTTCAGGTTTTCAAACCCCAAAGTCTTGATCCTAAATTACTGCAGCAATAAACATTTTGTGCTCAAGGCATCTGCCACTTTGTTAGCAGTTCCTGAAATGTGCTTGATCACAAATGTGAAATTCTGCATGTACTCTACCCACTTCGCATGCTTTTTATTCAGCTTCTCCTATTGACTTACAAACTGCAATGCGTGATTATCGCTGTACAACACAAATTCCTTGGGTATTAAGTAATGCCTCCACTTTTTCAATGCATGTATAATGGCATAGAATTCCTTGTCGTATGTGGAGTATTTTATCTTCGCATCATCCAAATTATCACTGTAGTATGCCATAGGTCTGTCATCCTGACTCAAGACCCCTCCAATAGCATACCCACTAGCGTCACACTTCACCTGGAAGGTCTTATGAAAATCAGGCAACACCAGAATTGGTTTCTCTGTTATCTTTCGCTTCAGCAGATTGAAGCTCCTTTCAGCCTCGGCTGTCCACTGAAAAACTTTATTCCACTTTCTCACAGTATCCATCATTGCGGCGCTAATTCCACTAAAGTTTCGGATGAAATTTCTGTAGAAACTAGCGAGTCCATGGAAGCTTCTTACCTCAAAAACATTCCTCGACGATGGCCAATTCCTGATTACTTCCACCTTCTCAGGATCCATCTTCAATTCATTCGCCGAAATCACAAAACCCAAATATATGAGTTCTGTCTGCATAAATGAGCACTTCTTCAAATTGATTAGCAACTTCCCCTGCTGTAGCCTTCTCATCACAATGGCTAAATGTCTTAAGTGTTCGGCCTTGGTCTTGCTGAAAATTAATATGTCATCTAGATACACAACCACAAATTTGCCAATGAATTCCCACAGGACTTCATTCATCAGCCTCATAAAAGTTCTTGGCGCATTTGTCAAACCGAACGACATGACCAGCCATTCGTACAAACCTTCGTTTGTTTTGAATGTTGTTTTCCACTCATCTCCCTCTCTCATCCAGATCTGATGGTATCCGCTTTTGAGATCAATTTTTGAAAAATAATTTGCCCTGCTCAGGCAATCCATCAAGTCGTCCATTCTCGGCAGTGGAAACCTGTACTTGATGGTGATTTTGTTTATCTCTCTGGAGTTTGTACACATCCTCCATCCTCCATCCTTCTTCGGACTTAGTACTTTCGGAACAGCACATGGACTAAGACTCTCTCTGACTAGTCCTTTGTCCTGCAGATCCTGTACCTGCCTCTTGACCTCCTCGTTCTCCTGAGGTGTCAACCTGTACACTGCCTTATTTGGAAAACTTTCTCCGGGTATGAGGTCAATGTGGTGACTCACACTCCGCATCGGTGGCAACGAACGAGGTAGTTCGTCCATGATGATGTCAGTGAACTCTCCCAGCAGTTCCTGAATTTCATCTGGCAAGTCGTCCACTCTTGTGCTTGTCAGGACAATTCTTGGCTTCCTGAGAACAAAGAACTGTGGATCTTCGTCTTTCTCCAGCTCTGTGAGAATCTCTTTCCCACTCATGAGAAGTATCGTGCTGCTAACTTCCGGTTTCACTTCCTTATCTTTTACCGGCAACAATGTGTGGGTTTTTCCATCCTTCTCCAAGGTGTATGTGTTCATCCTCCCATCATGAACAACATTTCTGTCAAATTGCCATGGTGTTCCCAATAATACATGGAAGACATCCATGGGTTTAACATCACACATAATTTTATCTTTATAGTCACCCATTTTAAATTCAACTAAGCATTGTTTGGTGACACTTACCTGATTCCCTTTCTGTAGCCACGAGACCTTATATGGACTCGGGTGCCTAGTTGTTGTCAGCTCTAGCTTTTCCACCATCTCAGATGAAACGAGATTATCTGTGCTTCCGCTGTCCACTATGACCTTGCATTTCCAGCCCTTGGTCTTGCAAGTCGTTCGGAACAGTCTACATCTTTGAGCCGTGTTCTCCACCTCTTTCTCAGGCTTCAAGAGAAATTTGTGCACTGTCAGTGACTTCCCACTTCTAGTGTTCTCATCCTCCACGTCATGCCTCTGTGCCTCAGCGACGTGAGCATTTCCTCTATCCATCTTCCTGTCTGGACAGTCAATGGCTTTGTGTCCGTCTTTTCCACACATGAAACATGTGATAATTCCTCCTCGACCTCTTCCTCTGCCTTGGGTATGAGGAAATGTGTTGGCATCAGCATAATCGCCATCCTACTCGGTATGTTGCCTCCTCGGCTCAGCATATTGCTGCCTCTGCTGTGAGGTTCCGCCTCTTTCAGCTTTTCCCTGAGGCTTCTTCCATTCCTCCTTGGGCTTCTGTGTCCTTTCTTGGACAATTGCCTTGCCTCTTGGCTGGCTTCTGCCTCACCCTCGCTGTCCTTGCTTGCGACTCAGCTTCTCTTCGGCTTTTAGAGCCATCTAGTACGCATCCTCAACTGTTCGGATGGTAACCATGCTCAGTTCATCCTGAATATCATACCTCAGCCCATTCAGGTATCTTGCCACCTTTTCGTCATCACTCTCCCGATGACCAGCTTGGATGTTGAGCCTGTAGAATTCCTCGGTGTATTCCTTCATCGACATCAACTTCTGTCTCAGGTTCTACATGCGCCTGAACAGAGTGATCTGGTAATCCCTCAGGATGAACTTCGCTTTCATCTTAGCGATCATCCGATCCCAGCTCTTGATTTTCTGTTTTCCTTTGCAGCGCCTATCCGCCTGCAACTCATCCCACCATAAGGATGCATGTCCCTTCAAATTGGTAACAACATGCCTTACCTTCTTATCCTCTTCGATATCTTCGTAATCGAAGTAGATGTCAAGTGCTCGGATCCAATCCAGCAACTCCTCTGCGTTTAGAATTCCCTCATATATAGGAATGTCCATATTCATCTTCGAGCTCATCCTCAAAATGGCTCTGATCAACCTCTCGGTTGAAGCATCTTCTGCTGAGACCTCCTCTGCATCATGTCCAGCTTCCTCTTACACTTCAGAATCACTGAACTCTCCTACACCGACTCCATGCCTTTGGGTGGTTTCCATCTCTTCGAGTCTCGCCCTGAGATCTCGTATTTGACGCTCCATCTCTGGGTTACCTGCTGGCCTACCCCTTCTTCGGGCATCCCTGTCTTCACGATCAGGTGACTGCCTCTCCCTTCTTGGCGGCATTTTGTCTTCTACTTCTCTCTACTATCCGAACAAAGAGAACTCCAACTCCCACTCTGATACCACTCTTGACACAACCTGCCCCTCACGTGGACGGTCTCTCCACCAGGACCTTCTTCCTCTCAGCCCAAAGAGTTATAAGACTCTTCTACTTCCTTATCGAAAGTTTGCAACCCATAGCTCTTCCCACACTACTCCCATGGTGATTTAATAGGAGAGGTCGTAACCTCGCCTCTCGTGATTTCAATGATCGGATGATGTCTCTTCGGACCCCCAAAACCCGAGGTAAGTCAGCGCTGACTTCCCCTCTCCTATCAGGACCTTCACTTTTTCACTTCTCACCGATCGAGCTCCAAACCTTCGGAGTTCAAACTCCCGAGATCCGAGATGCTGATCTCGTGACCTCACTTCCCCATGACCTCGTAACTTACAAGACCAAATGCTTGTCCCTTCAACTCCCAAGACCCGATGTCCCGAGATTTCTCACCACACCAACTTGACTATGGATCACTCCATGCGCGAAACTTCGAGACTTCGCTTCTCGCGATCTCGTGACTTCCTCTACGTGAATAAAGAGCCTTACTTAACCAGCTCCTGAAACACCCAATCCACGACCTTGAGTCACGCTCCTCTTGATTCTTACGACGCTTCTGTTTCCCCAACCTTCGAACTGTCTTCTGTTCGCTTTGTAGACTTCACGTCCACTTTATCTTTACTGCACCTTCGAACCCGGAGTGTCTCTCTACGAGACAATTTCCAACCTATGGCTACTCCTCATGACTGGCGACTTCTCTATTCTGTCTTCCACCAACTTTCCACTCAAACGTTCAGAGTTCAATTCTTCCAGAAAACCACATACACGGCATATGAAAGAAGCGTGTAACAAGAAGAAAATATGCAAAGGCATAATGTCAACAGCACACAGAAGATAAACACATCCATGGAATTGAATCAAGGCCCTCTTGTCTTCCTCTTCCCAAGCTCACTCTTGAGATTTCAATTCAACCTACTTTTCACCTGCACGGTTCGAATAACCCAACACAATTCCAGTAGAGGAGAAAGAGTTTTACTGTAGAGCCCCCTCAATGCACTCTATGCGGAGGAATTCAACTGCACTCTATGCAGGAATCTCTTGGCTCGAGCAGAGAAACACTTTAAAACTTATTCTCGCCTCTCACCCAGATTTCTAATCTGCCATGAAATTACATATGCAGCATATACAATGAAAGCATAACAAGAAGCAAGTAAACAACAACATAATATCAGCAACATACAAAGAATAATCACAGCCATGGAATTGAATTAAATCTTTCCTATTAATTCAATACCATTACATGGGGATTCTTCACCAGTTCTCTGCTTGCTCTCCTCTTTCTCTTGAATGCTAATGCTCAATAATCCTCCTCTCACAATGTTACAAAGGAGGGTGCCTATATTATGTTTTCCCTCTCAAAAGCAAAGCTGTCTAATCTAGAAATAATTAACTTATCCACTTGTATTAAATCTAATAAATGCCTCAGATACCTAAGGACGAGAGATTATCTGCTCAAGGTCCGTTACAATGTACAAGTGTGCTTCATTAAATCATGCATTAATGTTTTGGCGCACCAAATATCAAAATGTTTCAAAGTTTGAATACTGGCGCTGTCCAGTTGTATTTCTTCCTCCACGCGCTGGCTCGCTTCATGAGGTGTGGATGCTCCTGCATCAATTATTGATGGATAGTACATGTCATTCCATTTTCGTTGATATGTGGAATGTCACATAAATCCTCACGGTTAGAGATTTATGGCCATGTGAAGTTGGAGAACCCTCATGAGTCATATAGAAGCCCCGAAAGGTCAAAGTAGTCAAAGTGGTTTAAGATATTTTAGAAGTTAAATAATAAAGTGAAGTGATGAGTGTACTATAATTCAAAGTGGATAAAAAGTAAATTATTTAAATAATAAATTTAATGGAGA